>JAQGCC010003846.1:0-14358 GCA_034698905.1 Xestoiulus laeticollis
GGTGAGAAACCCAGCTTGAGATCGTCTTGTAAAACAGTTTTTGTTTTACATTTTCGCGCAGTGTGAACGCACCTTTAGGGTCCACGCAGCTGCAATTAACAAATAAGGCCCATACTAGGCATTGCTGGAGCTAGACATCAAAGGTTAAATTGTCCCATCTAGTAATTTTAATATTTGAATTTCTTTAAAAACAAGTTGTATCTTTAATAAAATTGTTGGTTAGGAAAGAGCCTCGAGATTTCGACTGCCTGTGGGCCTCCACAGGGTTTAATCAGGCAATGTCTCACGCATATGAGGGAGGGGGCTATGTGATCATATTAAGTGAAATCCACTGTACTTCACTAATAAAGATCTGATTATTTATATATACCCAGAGAATTTTTTTCTATGGTTTTCTGGGGTTTTTATTTTTGAGAAAAACCCGGGATCAACCAAAGTTCCTGAGACATACCCGGGAACAAACCAAAATGAAACGAACCTAAACGAAAAAAAAAATCTTCCGGAATATATTTATCTCATATTGAACGGGGGTAGTCAGGAACTTCTGCATACTGCCTGAGTATGCAAGTATATATATTGCACGTGGGAGGTTGATATCGCTTCGCTCGGGACTGAGGTCAAAGTTCCTTCCGAGTGTAAATTCCTACTGAGGTATTTATTTTCAGATATCAACCTACCTCCCCTCCCCCGTGCACATATATATATATTTGTATACATGTATATAATTAGTATATAAATACTCAGGATCGACCTGGAAATAATCGACCCTGGATTTAAGGAAAACAATGCGAGCATGCGTGCTATGCCAGAAAAACGGCAAATGCATGGGCTTCGGTGTACACTACATAAATTTTGCGACATGTTTTGGTTTGACGAGGAAGCTCGAATGATTTCTGCTTACTTATTTCCCTTCACAAATTCTCTGTTTACGGATGATTTCCTTACTTTAAACGTATTGTGTACATGTTGTCGTGAAAGCCATTTTGGCGTAAAACAACTACGTCTTGCCCGTGTTTGTTATGATGTTTTGCTTTAGTCTAAAATCTTAAAATGTTACTTATTTTGTCACGAAACGAGGGAACAACAACCAATTCTGGTGATATAGGAAGGCAATTTCCTCAAACAAACCAGTTTGCCTGATCGTGCTATCTCAACCAATAGAACATTTACTCATGACTATTACAACGCTGAACTCTGTTATACTCTATTACTAGCTGTGACAAGTACAATTCTGTACTGAATTTTATAATAAAGTACATTGTATATGTGTGTGGCGCTTCCAACTACAGTGTGACGAGTACAATGTTATAATCATTACTATACTTTTTAGAATGACCTTAACATTAATTTAGTATGACAAATACAATGCTATACAACAAAACCTGTGAAAAGCGCAAACCACTGGGAACGAACTAAAAGTTGTGCTATTTGGAGTGATAATGCTATTTGAAAGTTCAGCTAGTGATGACCATACCACCCACGTGTACATGTACAATACTGTACACAAATAACAACCCCCTAGTGCGTGACGTCATTTATGGACGGCCCATAGGTTGAAATCCATTCGATGATTACCAGCTACTATTGCAATTGAACGCCGCTGGCAATCAAACAAGCAATGATTAATAGTATATTTCAGAATGCACTCCAGTTATATAACATATTTGACTTTGATATTTAATTTTTAGTGAAACTAATTTCGACATTTCCCCAAGGGCAACATTTCCATCTACTTACTGTTAGTTGTTTTCAAAACATTTCCAACATGTCCGTTACAATTTAAGCAAGCATGAAACATAGCTGGTCGTTTTATTTCCCATTTTATAAAAACAAGTGTTAGCGAGAAGAAATATTTGACCTGGGGAGCAATAAACCTTGCATATTTATTCGTTTGTTAAAACAAGAGTACATGTATATGGAAGATATTTATCACGTAGTTTTTATCATGACCATCTGCAGCATCCTACACACTTCAACACGATGCCCTTAAAAGCTCTCTTCAAGAAGCATGTTATTCATTAATCAATACTAATTCCAATTGACATTTTTCGTTCCGTTTCAGAGAGTTATTTTCAACATCGTGAATTTCAGCAAGACGAAATCCTTATTTCGCGAGGGCATGACCCCTATCGTGAAATCTACTAGTAGACCTCGGTGGTGAGTTAAGCCTACCTTTTAAATAAAATGTCACGTTTATTTAGCCCCAGGCCACACTAGGCTAGAAACGCGCGTTTGGCTAGCCAGCTCATACAAGGCATTTAATTAAAAAAGAATGTGCACATTTTATAATTCTGGAATTTAAATTAAATTCGATGCCCTGTTTGAGGCTAGCCAAACGCGCGTTTCCAGCCTAGTGTGGCCTGGGGCTTAAAATCATAAATCAGAGGGCAGCACCGTAAAGCGCTATAGGGCATCTCGATTGCTTTCTGGGGCATTTGTCCATAGATGGCGTGGACGACTTATGAGCAAAAATTTTAAAGCGCCATCTGTTGACAAATGATAAAAAGCTATGGCACTTCATAAAAGTAGACACGTGCCTTTCCATCATGAAGCAGCTTGTTTTAAGAAATAATTGCCAGAACAATGTTCTGCAGAATACTTTTTTTAAAATTAAATTTAGGTTTTTTGCCCGACCACAGATGCATTAACAATGAAAGTGCATAAAAAATAAGAAAAAGCTAATGACTTTTGACTACTTCAAATGCAGTTAGTTCATTAGCTTTTCGTTTCTTTCAAACTTTTTTATTCACTTCTCTAAATAATTAAGGCACCTTAAGAAGTACAGAAAGGTCTGATGCGTTATACCATAATTAAATGAAAATAAAGTAAAAAACTGGCAAAGTGATTACCTATATAGTGACCACATTTCATAATTTGGTTTTAGTGTACATGTAAAGGTATCAGTTGGTGTGTCTCAAATGGGTAAAACTAGTGTTGCATTTGTGGAAACAAGTAAGCATTCAATCATCGACAACAATGTCTTGTATCATTAAACTTGCACATACGCAGTAGAAAACGTCATCCTGCGAGTCGGATACATGCACGTCAAGTATAGGCACATTTACTGTGTATGAAAACGACTCGAATGGCAAACACTAGGCCAAAAACTTGGCCTACACGACACATCATTTTCACGTTGAATTTAAACGCCCTTTACAAATGCGCCCGAGTGGTGGCGCTAAAACAGGATGGCAAACACCTTTGAAGATTCAATATTTAGGACTTCTTAGGACTTTTAAAGGTGAAATTTTTTAAATGTAGAATTTGATTTTTAATTCACATTTATGCAAAAATTAATATAAATTTACCGTGTTTTTAGCGCAGATTCGTAATCTGCAAAACAACGAAGGTCTCTATTTAAATTTTAAAAAAGGGTTATCAACCCACTTACAGAGGGGGGGGGGGGGAGAACAGGGGTCTTCCAGCTCCAATTCACATATGCCCCAATATCTTAATAAGTTTTATACTTATTCAACGTGCTGCTCCAAAAATCATGCTTTTATCATAAAATGTGCAATTAATTGCTTATCTGCATTACTATAATAGCAAGCATTTTTCTGTCTGGCTTTCTTCGTAAGTTGGCTTGTAGAGCATATTAGCAGTCATCAATACTGGGGTAACCAACTTTTGAAACATCATTTTTACAACAATTACTAAATTATTCAGAAAGCATTTAGTACTTTTTTGAAATATTTAGGACCTTTTTTAATATTTAAGACCCTGAAAAAGTAATTCGGCCAAAAATTGACCCCCTCCCCCCTAAATCAACAATCGTCGTTTGAGTTACTTCCATATACATTAACAAGTTTAATAAATTTATCTAAACACCAAAATTTTGTATTGGCGCGGATCCTGGTTACTAAGGGACACTATTAGTTTAAAAATCAAAATCAATACAAAAATATACATTATAAAGAAGTTGACTGAATACAGAAAGTATGCTATACAGAGCAAGTGAGAGCGTCTGTAATAATTTAAAATTCCTTGTTGACCCTTAATCGACTTCTTACCCCCCCCCCTCCGAGTCAACTAGCGTTACTACCCCCTCCTTCCACCTCACCTGTTGACGTCATTTATGGACAGACGTCCCCTAACATGATGACCAAACAAATGTTTCAGCACAAATATATCATTCCAAACAACTTTCTAAAGCGCTATTTCTTCTCGATTAAGTGCACTGCATTAAATATATACAATCCATTTAGTTGAAGAGTACATTTCTTAGATGCCTTTTGCATGAAATTTCCCTTAGGCCTAATTTCCTTCCCATCCGGATCAACTTAAAAGTTGGAAATTAATCAGGATTAACAATTGCGTCGAATCCATTTAAAAGGCGCATCCTTTTTCTTGTTTCCCATTTTTCTCTCGCTCCTAATTCTTCATTTCTAATTGCTCTTGGATCGAATGGTATCAAAATTTACATAAGAACAATTACCGTATAAGATACGCTCTTTCCGTCTTTATTTTTCCACTTCAAAAGGGCTTTCAAGATGCGAAAACGGCAAAGCTGTGCTTTGCGATTAGAAAACTATACAGAATGAAACAAATGGCCGGTCATGATGTTGCTTCTAGGCCATATTGTATAATTTTTATGCCTATGGTCGAGTGGGTTACACGCTTGCCTCTCTATCCCAGAGTGCGGGGTTCGAATCCCGGTCAAGGTCGGTGGGAATTTTTCGAAAGGGCGAAATTTCCAAAGCGGTGGCTCTTTAGAATAAGAGTTTAAACCGAAGATCCGTGTAGATCCTCCTTGCTCTTTGCACGTTAAAGATCACACGGGAATGGGAGGAAATCCCCCTCGTAGTAAAAAATCGCCCATATAGGCACATAGGCGGATGCCGGGATAGTTCCCCAAAAAGTGGCTACGACCATATACTCTTCCCCATAAAAATCTGGCAGATTTCACCCTGCCACATGGCATATTTACATGCTGGCTGCAGGGTAACGAATTGAATTAAAAATTTTATCCCTTCTCATAAAGCCTGATTAAGCCCTGTGCAGGTCCCTAGGCAGTCGGAATCTTAGGGCCCTTTCCTAACCAACAATTTTATTAAACAAACAAAAAATTATTGTTTTTAAAGAAATTCTCATATTAGAACAACCGGAGGAATAAATCGGGCCTTGTCGTGTGTTGTTAGGGGGCGCTGCGATTGCAAGGTGGCATTGTTAGTGCGTGGGGACCCAAACAAAGCGATGTGCCACTCTACACTTTAGATGGTCGCACCCCGAGCTCCTGTCACTTCGGCCAGGTGGCATTGCAAGCGCATCAGGGACCCAAAAAAATGATGTGCCACTCTACGCTTAGACTCTCCCAGCCGCGAGGTGGTTTGCTACGCTTAGACACCAACTTGTAAAATGCTGAAAAAAGTCGGCAAGACTCCCTATGCTGTGGTGATGGGGACAATCCCTTATGGACAGGGGAGTAGGGGGTTATTTTTTAAAGGAATTTTGGGGACGTCCTTTTACAATCGACTCCAAGAGGTCTATTTTTCACATTTTTTTTGCTCCTAGGCGGCATTTATAACTTTTTATGTCACAATGCCTGTACATTTGCAACAATTTTTACTTACTGAAGTGAAATACTTTTTTGTCCCTATATTGAACAACAGAAACACCATTTTAGACAAATCCTAGAGAGGCTACACACTAACGCATGCAAATTAATAGGATAGCATCTTGCAATGTGTCATTTGTGCCACAAAGTCGCCATATCACCACATGCTCACCATCTTGGTGGGCACCCTGCTTAACTAAACACGATTGTTGTAATTGTCCTTGTTACTTACGTTTTATTCAATAATGGTGTGCCTGTACATTATTTTAAAGATGTTTCAGCAAAATGGCGTCCGAGTTGCATCATCTCCGATTTAAATGTGCTGCATTACTGAACACTTGGGAGTTTATTTGCGTCCATTGCATTTCGGAACACGTACATGTATGTACATGAATATCGAGAATTCGGTTCGGAATAAGGCGATTCATGCGAGTACGCATTAATGTAAATTTGCCATGGAATTTCCCATGACATTAAGAAGCCGGACCACGATGACCTTTTCACCTTTCCGAGAAAAACTAACATCCTTATCTACGTCGTAGATCTCTCCGCAGCGCTCCACATGGATTCATATTCTGACTTCAAAGACATTTCGCCGCTTCTCGCAAATCCATTTTCTATATTCCCTTCACATACATTTTACATAATTATGCAAATTGGCAATTTTTTGAATTGGTTTGCTCTCTGCAGCAGTCGCAATTTTGCAGTTTTGTTTTCTAGCGAATTTCATTCAATATCGTAATAAAAATACTTCCATTAATTTTAACGAGTGGGATGATGAACGAAAATTGAACGTATAATTTATCCTTCCTTTTCAAAAGGTTTACTTATGATTTAAATGTATTCAGATGACATGCTTGCGGTTACATGGAGTACAAAACACGATATACTGTATACTAAAACGTTAAGAAACTTGCATAATTCCATGTTTTCTCACATCAATGAGAATCTAAACTTCGAAATACTAAACGATATGGACAATTGTGACAAAATTCTTAAATTAGGGTAGTTTTTTCTAAAGTTATAAAAATAGCGTGGATCATGGGAGAATAAGCATAGGAATGAATTCCTAAAATCAACGTTTTGATTTCAGGAATTCATTCCTATGCTTATTCTTCTATGCTCTACCCTGTTCTTACCCTAATGGTATTCAGCGAGAAGGCATGGAATAGCATGGAGCATGGCATAGCCTTGAAATGCAGCATTTCGATTAAGCAATCTGAAATTCCCGCCATCAGGAAACCAATCGAATGCTGCATTTCAGACCATGTCATGCATCCATGCTCCACGCTGTTATTTGGAAAAGCATGTTTAAAGGCATAATCTTAAATGCAGCGTTCCGATTGGTTTCCTGATGGCGGGATTTTCCGATTGCCCAATCGGAATGCTGCACGCAGATTATAGGGGCCTTCACATTTAAATGTTTTAGCTATGCTATGCTGCTATGTCGTCTCTAGCAGACAACTATGCCACGATGTGGTCGACATAAGACCAAAAATTAGTTAATAGGATCGATTCTATTTTCCACCAATGAGAAGAGAGATGAAAAAAAGCAAAAGCTCTTCTTTTGAAAAAGCAGACGTTCTTCTCTGACTTCTCTGAAAACACGTGTGTGTGGATACAAAGGTAATATAGGAATTTTATAATTTAAATATTATAAGAAATATAAATAAAAAATAATATTTAAATTTAGCGTGAATCGGCAAAAAACTGCAAAATATTTTCGAAATTGCTATAGATAGAAAACTTCTTTCGAATGGAGGGCCATATAATAGGCCAATGAGCACTAAGTGCCATGCTGCCAATCGAAATGTAATATGAATCGGGATGCCTGTCAACTGCAATAGATGGCGCTGCAAGCTATGTCATAACTTATAAATGTGTAGGGTCTTGGCATAGCATAATGGCATAACGACGGCATAGCATAGCAAAAACGTTGAAGTGTGAAGGGGCCTTATGTCATACTTCATGCCAAACAAATTGTTCGACTGCAATCATGGATTCCAGAATCATTCTAGAATGATTCCATTCTTTAATCGCTGATAGCACTGTTTTTATAATGCACAATATAAGATGTGAACCAGTATGCGCATCTCGTTTTTTTACGTTGGTGTTTAGCCCTCCTTTCGCAGAGAGAGATCAAGCTGTTTTGCATACACGTGATGTGAACGTATCTGACAGCATTGTATTTTTCTTACGCTGGCGTTTACGTGTACGCGACGCTTGCCTTCTTCACATGAACGTAAATTATTTGACAGCCAGGCTCAAGTGCAATTCGAAACTGTCGAATACGTTCGCGTTGAACGTAAGATGGCTTAATCTCCCTACAGTAGGTCAGCGTTAAATTCTCGATACAAATAAACAGGAATTTCACGGATGGAGCTTTAGATGGCGTTTTTTAGAAATCCATGTGCGGATGACATCTCCAAAGAGTGGTGGTGCTGAAGAAGCGTTCTGGGATTATAGCCTACGTTATCCGTTTCCATAGTTTAAAGCCGGTGTATAAGGTGGACAGGAACTTTTCGTTCCCCATCCACAGTTTAACAGAAATGTTGTTGTTTATTGAACGTTCGTAAAAGCAATTCTCTTACAACAAAAAGGCATTAACGCCTTTGCCGTGACGTGTTTTCGCTTTATTTGTCGCACAGTACGCGCCTGTGCCATGACGATATAAATTCGTTGCAAAAAAAGCAGTAATTCCGAATAAACCTGACGGATATCCTGTTGTGACTTATGATAGGAACAAATTGCTTTTTTGCTGTCAAAATCAAACGTGTTGCCAAACTGAAAAAAAAAACGTGTGGTTTGGGCTTCGATAGTTGAAAACACTAAGTTTTCGATTAATTCACTTCTCCAAACAATAGTTTACTACCGCCGAAAGGTTCAACGAGGTGTGGGAGGTCATTCAGGATGTCCTGAGGACTATTAACGAGTCAAACAAAAACGATGGTCAATACAGAGGTCTACAATAGATAAAATTTAGACGATTCCCTAAGGTCCAAACAACGAAATTAAAGTTCTGAAACAGTTTCAAGCTTTGTAAACATTCCATTATTGTGAAAGACAAAAAAATTATTTGAAGAGTATATGACGCCATATCAACATGTGTGTATAAAAGATGCGAAAGATTGATTAACTATGAATCAATCGTTCAGTAATATAGGGGAGAGCGGGGCTAGTTGTACATAGGGGTAAGTTGACAAATGCTAAATTTTGGCGCCATTTACAACAGGAAGTTGACCAAAGCGTCATAGTAAGTCTCCACCTAGAACAGGCAGGTAGCCCTGTAGTTTCAAGTGTTTCCAATTGAAAGTTTTTGTGTTATACTAAAAAACGTGTTTTTGGCACCACAAAGTGACCTTCAAAATTTGTAAATTACGCCTGCTGGATAACAGATATAAATCGAAAAGAAAAATCTTTGCATGCACATGTTTTAGCATATATTTTGACAATATAATACAGTTATAATTTTTTTAAATTACTGCAAAGTATTATGGCTAATAGACTTTTTTTTAAAATTGAATATGTGGGGCAAGTTGTCCCAAAAAAACAATGTCATGTTGTCGCTATGTGAGAACTCCATTATTGCAGGGGAAAATTAAATACTACAGACACACAACAAATCTAATGCCCAGATCTTCACCTCTCGCAACCTGAAATGTGCAACGCACTACCGTCCCCTGATTGGTTGGATTCGATCAGGTGACCTCTGTGATCCAATCAGGGGACGGGAGTGCGTTGCACATTTTGGTTGTGCGGAGGTGAAGATCTGAGCACTACATACAGTTTCTAATGAGTTTTGGTCACTAAATGCAAAAATGAAGTCAACATTTTACAATCACACATAATTAAAAAGATATTGACTAAAATTTTGGCAAACATGACGAGGTATATTTTCATGGTTTTGAGCTAAAATAACTAGTCAGGGTGTAATGTGCTCTCAAAGCTGATGGCTACAAAACTAGACAGTATGAAAATACATACATGTATTATATTCACTGACTCTATTAACATGATATGACAACTAGCCCCGACTACTGTGACAACCTGCCTCTGCATCTGATATAGTTGTCACAAATTCGGAGTGACTTTAAAACATGAATAACAACCTTAAAATAACACAAATGAAAAAATAGAAAAACAGGAATTGGTTATCCAAGAGTTGCTTTATTACTGCATAAATCTGGTTTTCACTAAATGTGTTTAATATTGAAATTAAAAACAATGTTACTCAAGTGCACTTCTACAATTATATTTTAAAGGAGGAGGTCAATTTATAAAAGTAGAAAGAATGTGTTGAATTAGTAGGGACTGCTCCGTTTTAGTTAATTATGGCCATTAATTAGGTGCATTAATCCTAGATTAATTGCCACCGTAATTGGATCCTGAATTGATGGACGCATTCTTGTACTATACACATAATACTGGATACTGTCTATGTAGACAACACTGGCCATGACATCTCCCAATTACACCCCCTTATATATCGTAAGGGATTTCTCAGTGCTCTTAATTTCTCCTTTTTTTTTCTAATAAAAAGCATAAATTTCAAAGCCTGCAGTCATTTTCCTTTGGCTTTGTCATATTTTCTATTTCCACCCCATTCTTAATTTGTTGTAGGGCATCCTCCCTTATGACTAACTGGTCCCTTTTCCCTTCCTTATTTATGATGGAGACCAATTGCCATTCTTTCTCTGCGCTTTCAACCTTAATTTATTTATTTTTATGACCCGGAGAAATGGAATTTATTGTCACAAAAGGATTTAGGAGCAAAAATGATCTCGATTTCATTCTGGATCAGCAAATGCTAAAAGAATGGTTCGAAACGGATCTGGGTGCCATCTTGGTTTTTTTGTCCATGCCCTGGTGCGATAGTCCATAAATCACATCTTTTTACCCATGTCCAGATACCTTGTCATGAAAAGTTCAAAACAGCACCCTTGTGGATACATTCATAAGATCATAAAGCATTAAATTCTTTGATGTTATCTTTTTAACCCATACAGTGTACGTACATTATATCAAATTTACTTATAAAAGAAGTGCTACATACAAGCTTTAGCACGATTCTTAGCATACCATTCAAATTTCTTGTGTTTAACTATAGTAGCCCAGTTCACAAATTCTATCTTGTTTTAGACGACATAAAAATATTACAAGTTAATGGTGCACATGTAAACCAATTAGTGAATAAAATGTATGACCACGCCAAATTTAAAAGAGGAAATGCATGCATGTACACGCAATATAAAGTAAAAATGGCTTCAATTATACATACATGTACAGTGTAGATGCAGTTGTATACGTTTTCTATATGTATTTTTCGGTTTTGTATATGTTAAAAACCATATATTAGTGCATCTTCATTAGAATAATAATATCTGATTCATTATGATCATCGCTTCAGCTGAACCTTCATATAACACATCCCTCAAAGTAGCACACCCCAAGGTTTGGTCCCAATGAGATGCGCTATTCACATGTTTTACTTTATATAAGATTTGCTTATTATATACTTTTGATGTAATGTGTAAAATGGTTGGAAGATATTAAACTTGCACTTGAACAGCAATGAGGTTCAGTGCAGTTCAATTTGCTGAATCACCATAATTAAAATTAACAATTCATGAAATATAAAGTAACACAGTATGTTAATATCGTTGCTATTACACAAGTCACTGATTTTTTTCTGAAATGTTGCCAAAATGTGGGGATAAAAATATTTTTATACGTCTTTAGTTCGCTTCCTTTTTTGGAGTTCAATGTGCAATTTAAAACATGAAGAAAGAAAAAAGCAATGACATTAATATTGCATGAAATAGTCTAATTTATCCTCATTTCAAACGAGCTCATTTGTTATTTAAATACATTTTTTTTTTCATAATCCAATCTCGCATTAAATGAACTAGTCCATGCCATTTAGTTCATGTGTGAAGCCTTGTTTTTTCTTTACTTTAAATTTCGGTAATTTGTTATGAACGAGTGTAAATTTCCCCTTCCTCCCATAAAAAAAGAAAAGCAACTGTCTTAGTCTGGGCTTCGTTGCTCTTAATTAGTTCTGACTGGAAACAAAAACCTGATAAAAGTTAAGCTATTTTTGAGCGAAAAATAAATTAGGTCTGAACATTTTAAGACCGAAAAACCTGGCCATTTTGAAAAACGGACAGAAATCGTTTGTCCATTTTAAAATGATGTTGCAACTTTTCAGTGCCATACTTTTTTCCTATAATCTTACGATGACGGTTCAACTCATCGTTTAATTAAAGTTATCAATCAGTTTTCGTATATGCCATTTAAGTTAACCGGTTTTCATCCGACTTTCTCGCCTCGCAATCGATTTTTAAACTGGAGTTTTATTCGTTTCTCGCTTTTTTTTTCTCTGAAATCGTTAAATTTTCTGCCTCGTGGTTTTCTCAAACTTTCTCGACGTAAGCTGTTTCTTCCATTAATTTATTTGAGTTTTCTTGGATTTTCTTGAGATGGAAGTTGCAGACTGGCGAGCAAATTTTATTTATCCATAATTTAGTCAGAAGTCTATTATTAAAAGTCTTACCAAACATTAAATGTCTTGGTCTTAAAAGTCTTGTCTTAGTCTTAATCTTAGTCTTAAAACTCTCTTCTGCAAAAAGTTTCTTAACCTACAATTATTTCATTCGGAAAACAACCCTGAAATGCAGCATTCCGATTAGGCAGTCGAAAATTTCCTCTATCAGATAACCAATCGAAACACTGCATTTCAAGGCCATGCCATCAATCCATGCTTCAACATTCATGCTGTTGTTTGTAAAAAATGTATTTGTCTTGTAAATTGATGATTATTTACATAAGGAAAAAGTCCTTTATTTTTTCATTTGGCTTCCCTGCATTTTATCGGTGCAAATATGCAAAAAAATGAGGATGGGGTAAACAGAAAAATACACTTTTTTATGTCAAGGAGACATTTGGGCCCACATGTTCTATGGTCATTTTATGCTCCACATACCACCAGCTACAACACCTGTAAATTTGTCTTCTGACTTTCGGTACACCCTGTATACTTAAAAAACCTTACTTATTTTTGTCATTTGTTAATAAAGTTTTCATATGTGTACTCATTTCGAAAATAGGGCCAATAAGATCACGTGAATAAGACTTTCAAGCTCAAAGACACTTACACATCATTTACTTGCCATCAGGAAGCTATGGTCACTATGGTCAAAAGGGCCAATACAGTCATTGATTCATCATTAGCTCAATTTCCAAGGAAACTCAGATCACGATATTTGTGAAGGCATGCGCGTCATGAGCTAGGTGTTTCTATATAATTCTAGCAAAGATTTCAAAGTTGCATCGCCTGTCCATTTATCATTGGTCTATGCCGTGGTCAGACACGATATCCAGGGTCTAAAATCCCCAGATTGTGCATCCTTCTCCTCCTTCAATTAACCAACCTCCCCACCTTGCATCTGATGATTTGTGAGTTTATAAGGAGGGTGGAAGGGGTGGAAGTGATATGTTGATTGATAAAAATGCAAGCTGAGATGAAATTGATGAAGGCGAGATGTTTTCCTGTAACACGTAAACCTAAAGAGATACGCCCATCAACAGTGGTGCCCCGGGTGCAATCATCCGAGAGTGGCCACAAGGATCTGGAGAACTTCTGCCAGAAGAAAGTCGGGGGCAACCAGATGACAGCTCACGTTAATCATCAACAGCTGCCTTTGTTGACCGAGCATGTTTGCCGACATTTTCATAAACCAAGAAAATTTTGGAAAATTCGAGTCTACCCTGTATAAAAATAAAGAGCAGAAAAATATCACAGTGCATTTTCTGCAGAAACTATTCTTAAAACAGAAAACATGGGATGCAACTTTCCATTATAATTCTACAGAATTTCTGGTAGATACATTATACAGAAATTTACATGATGAAATGTGTTTGCTGCATTTTCCTTACCTAAAGTAAGTTTCAGTATACAATGTACAAATACCATTTTACTGTATAAGGTACCATATATACTTGGAGAATTTTTTTCTGGGGTTTTTATTTGTGAGAAAAACCAGGGGCAACCAAATTTTCTGAGACATACCCAAGAGTCAACCAAAATGAAACGAACCAAGGTGAAAAAATTCTCCGCGTGTATACATGTACATGTATATCTCATATCGCACGGGGGTAAAATTTCCTGATGAGTGTAAATTCCTACTGAGGGTTTTATTTTCAGATATCAACCTTCCCTTTCCCCCCGTCCTCCGTGCGATATACTGTATATACATAAATAAGTCCAAGTGCAAGTTATATGAATTCCTGTAACAATTTTTTTTAATTTATCAATTTTAGTTTCTGCAGAAATTCAACAATTGATTCTGTAGAAATGTATCCAAATTAAATTTTACAGAAAGTCACCAAAATTCTGCAGATCATCAGCCGGGTGAATCCTGCAGAATTCTGAAACATTTTTTTTGTATGGGAAGCACAATACTTGGTTCAGTCTCAGTGGTTTGTGCCACAGCATAAGGGGTTAAACCAGTATTCCGACTTCGAATCGGCATTTTATAAGTTACTGTCTAGCGCAGCAACGCCACTTCGCGAATGCAAGAGGTGCGACCGTCTAAAACAGCGGTCGGGGAACCGGGGTAAATTACCCCAAATGGCGTAAAAATGAAATTTTTTTGGGTAATAGGGACATTTTTCTAATATTTAAATTGCTATTTCATAAACGTGTTAGTATGTTTACAAACATATTTACATGTAACTTTTTTTTATAAATATGTAAATGTAAATTAATTCAATAAATAATGTTTATTTAAAATTTACATTGATTG
>JAQGCC010003847.1:0-14356 GCA_034698905.1 Xestoiulus laeticollis
TCTAGTACAATTTATATCTGTTCTAATTCAATCTGGTCTAGTACAATTTATATGTTCTAGTTCAATCTGATCTAGTACAATTTACATATGATCTAGTAAAATTTATATCTGATATAGTACAATTTATATCTGATCTAGTACAATTTCTATCTGATCTAGTACAATTTATATGTTCTAGTTCAATCTGATCTAGTATAATTTACATATGATCTAGTACAATTTACATATGATCTAGTAAAATTTATATCTGATATAGTACAATTTATATCTGATCTAGTACAATTTCTATCTGATCTGGTATAATTTCTATCAGATCTAGTTCAATATCTATCTTATCTAGTTTTATATGATCTAGTACAATTTCTCTAAGATCTAGTACAATTTATGCATGTATTTATGTTCTAGTTCTATCTGATCTAGTACAATTCCTAGTTTTGGAAATTAAAAAAAATAATAATATGTAAACAAATCTAATCGCAAACTGAAATATCAAACTCAGACAGTGAATTTGTAAAGATGTTGAGAATGAGATGTGAGAATCAAATTTTCATACATTTTTTTTAATGACTTTTAAGGCTTTTTTCAAGCTATCTGTGCCTCATTATTCATTGAATTGTTCATCTTGTATTGTTTTTTACAGTTATTTGATTGGTCGAATGGCTTTTAATGCATTTTGTGTAACGAATCGAAAAGCCACGCTTAGATAGACGCATAACATCGTATCATTATATCCAGTTAAAATCCTGGAAAAGTCATTGAAAATCCATAAAATTATTAGATATGTTTTGAACGTTACGGCGTACGATTTCGGATGTGTATCTAGCGCTTAGATAACCGTATAAAATCGTATTATTAAACTAGTTAAAACCCTAGAAAAGTCATTGAAAATCCTTTAAAATACTTGAAAAATCATTGAAAATCCTTAAAATTATTAGATATATTTTGATCGTCTCGGCGTAAAATTTGGATAAATTAATTATTATTATAATATAATATAATTATTATTATAATTATTATTAAATTGTAATAATTTTTTAGATAACCGTATAAAATCGTATTATTAAACTAGTTAAAACCCTAGAAAAGTCATTGAAAATCCTTAAAATTATTAGATATATTTTGATCGCCTCGGCGTAAAATTTTGGATGCATATCTAACGCTTGGATAACCGTATTAAATCGTATCATTAAATCCAAATAAAACCCTGGAAAAGTCATTGAAAATCCTTTAAAATACTTGAAAAGTCATTGAAAATCCTTAAAATTATCAGATATCTTTGAACGTCTCTGCGTAAAATTTTGGATGCATATCTAACGCTTGGATAACCGTATTAAATCGTATCATTAAATCCAAATAAAACCCTGGAAAAGTCATTGAAAATCCTTTAAAATACTTGAAAAGTCATTGAAAATCCTTAAAATTATTAGATATCTTTGAACGTCTCTGCTTAATACTTTCGTTGCGTATATCTAAGAGCGGCTTTTCCTCCGTCGCTTGTTTTTTTACTCTCGCACCGATTCTTTTTTGTTTTTTCACTGTTTGGTTCTTTTTTTTTTTTTTTTTGTTTTTTCCCTGGCTTTTATATTTCATGCTTTTAGGTAACGGAGAAGAGACGATCCCAATGTTGATGCTAAATCACTCAGACAAAGAGGACTCATTACCAAGGAACGTAAGCACGTCCAGACCTCAAACGTATGTCGAAAAATCCCCACCCAAACTCATAGATCTCAGCTCGAATCCGAATACTCCCGCCAGGGGGGGAGTGGACACTGCTTCCCACAATGCACCAGCACAACCACAACCACCATCTACAGCACTGTTACAACCACCGCCTTCTAGCACTGGTCAGTAACTTTCACAGGAGTGATGAGCTGTTTATTTTCGCACTCACTCCCTCTCTATCTTCTCTTTTGTCCTTTGTCTATTGTCTTTTGAAAAATAACACAAATTTTACATGAGTTTTTACACCGTTTTAACACTTTTACACGATGGGTGACCGTTATTTTACCCACCCTGTAATAATGCTGCCCCTTGTAAGCAGGCAAACAATGCTAGCACCTGTGCATTGCTGGTTTGACTGTTTCAAGGGGCTGACACAGATCATAATGGTTAGAAAACCGTCTTTTTCCTCTTTATTAACATCAAATATTCACTGAAAATCCAAAAATACACTTAATACTACATTTATTAATTATCAAATTGTTCAAAAAGTTAATAATTTTATGTTTATCTAACACTATTTATTCTGCCCCTGATGGTTGGCAAACTATGCTAACACGAATGCTTTGCTAGTTTGCTATGGCTGAGGGGCAGACAATAGGTAAAACAGGCAGGAAACAGCCATTTTTACTATATTTACCTCTCAAATTTTCACTTAAAATGTAAAATTATACTTAGTACTACATTTATTAATTATCAGCTTGTTCAAAAAATTAATAATTTTGGGTTTATCCAACATTTTATTTATTCTGCCCCTGAAGGTCGGCAAACTATGTTAACACGAATGCTTTGCTAGTTTGCTGTGGTTTAGGGGCAGGCAATTTCCGAAATAGTCAGAAAACAGTCTTTTGTACTATATTTACATCAACTTTTCGCTTGAAATCCAAAATTACACTTAATACTACATTTATTAATTATCAAATTGTTCAAAAATTAAATAATTTTGGCTTTATCCAACACTTTTTTTATTCTGTCTCTGATGGTTGGCAAACAATGCAAACACAAATGCTTTGCTAATATGCTATGGTTCAGGGGCAGACAATAGGTGAAACAGTCATGAAACCGTCTTTTTTTACTATATTTACATCAAATCTTCACTGAAATTCCAAAATTGTATTTAATACTACATTTATTAATTATCAAATTGTTCAAAAAGTTAATAATTTCGAGTTTATCAAACACTATGATTACTTTGCCCCTGATGGTTGGCAAACTATGCAAACACTGATGCTATGCTAGTTTGCCTTGGTTCGGGGGCTGAAAAATTCAAAAAACCGTTTTTTGCCCAAAATCTAAGTAAAATCTTCGCTGAAAATTCTAAATTATATTTAATACAACAATTATTACTTATCAACTTGTTCCAAAAGTTAATAATTTGGCATTAATCTCACTGATTAGTGATGCTCCCCCTTTAAGTTGGCAACCCATAATAGCAAAGGTGCATTACACGTTTGCGTGCATACAGGGGCAAATGCAATCCATGCTAACACGTGTGCTTTACACATTTGCCTACCTCTAGGGGCAAGGGCAAATCATTAAACCCAGAAAACTATTTTTTCACAGAATCTATGCGAATGTTTGCGTAAAAGACGAAGTCTCCGCTTCGATGCGTCGATATCTTTATTTTTCAAATAGTTTTTCGCAACATACGCATACGATTAGGAAAGGCGATAAAATATCACGCGTACGTTTCCGCAGTTTATCACCGCCGCCATTAGGCCTAACCGCCATTCTTTCAGTCTCTTAATCAAACGTTTCTGCGCGCGTTTGCGTGCGTTAAATTGTAAAAGGCATTAATTGCGGACGCGGGGAAATGAGAGACGGATGTGATGATGATGATGACGATGATGATGAAAGAAAGAAAAAGATGTAAAAAAAAAACATACCGAATTAATATTTGTCCGCTTTGATAATTCGCACCTCAATTAGAAGCGGTGATTTATTCAGTTTCTAATTACGGTATAAAAGGCATATGTAACTTATGCGCATAAATGATATACATTAACGAGCGAAACCCGATAGTTAAATTATCTATAAATATATTCAGGATCATTTACTATTTTACATGAAGGATTGAAATTGATGGCTGGGAAGTTGGGGAAAGTACTTGAAAATTTTAATTGACTTATTTATTTAGTCTGGAGATGGGGAAGTTGGGGAAAGTACTTGGGAAGTTAGGGAAAGTACTTAAAAAAGTTTATAGACTTATTTATTGCGTCTGGAGATGGAAGTTGGGGAAAGTACTTGGGAAGCTAGCTAGGGAAAGTACTTGGGAAGTTAGGGAAAGTACTTGAAAAAGTTTATAGACCCATTTATTGCGTCTGGAGATGGAAGTTGGGGATAGTACTTGGGAAGCTAGAGAAAGTACTTGGAAAGTTAGGGAAAGTACTTAAAAAAGTTTATAAAACCCATTTATTTAGTTTGGAGATTGGAAGTCGGGGAAAATACTGGGAAAGTTAGGGAAAGTACTTAAAAAAGTTTATAAAACCCATTTATTGCATCTGTTGATGGGAAGTTGAGGAAAGTACTTGGGAAGACCTATTTATTTAGTCTGGAAATGGGAAGTTGAGGAAAATACTTGGGAAGTTAGGAAAAGTACTTGAAAAAGTTTATAGACTTATTTATTTAGTCTGGAGATGGGAAGTTGAGGAAAGTACTTGGGATGTTGAGGAAAGTACTTGGGAAGTTAAGGAAAGTACTTGAAAAAGTTTATAAACCAATTTATTGCGTCTGGAGATGGGAAGTTAAGGAAAGTACTTGAAAAAGTTTATAAACCAATTTATTGCGTCTGGAGATGGGAAGTTAAAAAAAGTACTTGAAAGTTAGGGAAAGTGCTTGAAAATGTTTATAGACCCATTTATTGCGTCTGGAGATGGGAAGTTGGGGAAAGTACTTGGAAGTTAGGGAAAGTACTTGAAAATGTTTATAGACCCATTTATTGCGTCTGGAGATGGGAAGTTGGGGAAAGTAGTTGAAAAAGTTTATAAAACATATTTATTGCGTCTGGAGATGATAAGTTGTGGAAAGTACTTGAAAAGTTATTGTGTCTGGAGATGCAATGATTTTTCACGAATCTTTAATTTTGAAATTCATGGAAATTGTACGTTTGATATTAGATTGTATCGCGATTGGTTTTTTTTTTTAAAGAAGAAGGTTATCAGATGACTCTTTTCTTGGAAATTCAATTTATGGAAATTAAGGTTTCTAAGAAATAGAAATCACCAGGTGTCTGGGCTTTTATATTAAAAAGGGTTAAATATTTCAGACGTTTATGTATATGATGACAGATAAGAAAACATAAATTGGATTTAACCAAAATTGGGACAAAAATAATGTGTTAATATTTTTTTTTATAAAAAAATGAATTTATGGTATTGCTAATACTGAATTTTTGTAAAGAAGGTTATTTGTAGTTTTGTAATTGTAGTTGTTTGAAACCCATGATGAAAACATTTTTAACTCTCAGACATGTTTGAAATTATTCTGAACACATTTGAGAACATTTAACATGTATTTGGGAACATTTTAAACACATTTTGAACACATCTATCAATACTGTTAAGAGCGTTTTGAACATATCATGATCACGTTTGATAACATATTTGAGAACACAGCAAAATTGAAAACTTGTTAAACACATTTGAGAACATTTTGAACGCATTTGAGAACATGTTTATGCATTTGAGAACATGTTTAATGCATTTGAGAACAGTTTGAACGTATTTGAGAACATTTTCAACATATTTGTGAACATATCTTGAATACAGAGCAAATTTGAAAACTTATTAAACATATTTCACAACATTTTGAACATATTTGAAAACACATTTTGAACCCAGTTAAGAGCACTTTAAACACAGAAAAATCAAAAACTTATTAAACACATTTGAGAACATGTTTACTGCATTTGAGAACAGTTTGAACATATTTCTGAGCATTTTGAACATATTTGAGAACACATCTTGAACCCAGAGCATTTTAAACACAGCAAAATCAAAAACTTATTAAACACATTTGAGAACATGTTTACTGCATTTGAGAACAGTTTGAACAAATTTGAGAACAGATTGAAAACATTTAGAATGCAGTTAAAAGCATTTTGAACACATGAGCAAAAATGAAAACTTATTAAACATATCTGAGAACATTTTCAACACATTTGAGCATATGTTTAATGCATTTAAGAACAGTTTTAACACATTTGAGAACATTTTTAACACATCTTGAGAAAATTGAAAACATATTCAACATATTTGAGAACAATTTGAACGCATCTGAGAACATTTTGAATTCAGCACACATGTGCACTGTAGTTAAAATTATTTTAAACACAACTTAAACACATCTAAGAAAATGTTGAACACATATGAGAACATCTTTAATGCTTTTGAAAACATTTTTAACACATCTTAAGAAAATTGAAAACATATTCAACATATTTGAGAGCAATTTGAACACATCTGAAAACATTTCAGCACACATGTGCAATGCAGTTAAAATTATTTTTAACACAATTTAAGCACATCTAAGAACATGTTGAACACTTGTGAGAACATTTTGAATACATACTAAATTTGTGTAAAATTGAAAATGTTAAAAACATGGGTAAACTTGAGGAGTATTTTGACCTGAGGTCACGTGGGAATTACCCATTTTTTATGAGTTAATTGAAAGGGTTGGGATTTGGCCAAATCCTAACCATGCATTTCCCACAACTCCCATGATGCAACGAGAGCACTGGGAATAAGACTCAATGTCTTGTTAATGTATTTTTTTTCTCAATTGCCAATGAGCTTTTAACGCTTCAATTTGGCAAAGTGAAACCGGAAGTAGTCTTTTGGAGACTTCCGGTTTGGATTCCCATTAAGTTAATGGTTAGGATTTTCTCCCTCAGGACTACAATTTACAAAATGACGTATCGATTAATTGCATTTTCTTGTTAATCTTGTGGTCTCTAATAATAGCCGGGTTTTTTTTTATTAACTAATAAGACGGTTTTCTAACCTAGCACAATCACCATTTTACCTCACAATAGCACACAATTGTACTTTATAATCTTACACAATGATTATGAAATATATATATATATATTTTTTTTAATTAAAAATATTTAAAAATATATATTTCATCGTCTTTTATATGTTTATATTTAATGTTCACATAAATATTCACACGCAACTCACATTAACGAGAAATTTGAAATAATAAAACCAAATTTAGAATATTTAATTTAGATATAATTTACATATGTGTCTACCTTAAATGTGCAATAGCATTTCAATGTGGAGCAGTTTCTTAATTTTGATCATAGATGGCGCTGTGACTCCTCACGCGCTAGGCTATCTATCACGCGCCTATTACAGTGCGCCTCAAAAGTATTAATTTTTAAAAAATTTGAAGTTTCTTCAGTTTGATCATAGATGGCGCTGTGACTCCTCACGCGCTTATTACAGTGCGCCTCAAAAGTATTATATTTTTTAAAAAATTTGAAGTTTCTCCAGTTTGATCATAGATGGCGCTGTGACACCTCACGCGCTTATTACAGTGCGCCTCAAAAGTATTATATTTTTTTAAAAATTTGAAGTTTCTCCAGTTTGATCATAGATGGCGCTATGACTCCTCACGCGCTAGGCTCTCTATCACGCGCTTATTACAGTGCGCCTCAAAAGTATTAACTTTTAAAAAATTTGAAGTTTTTTCAGTTTGATCATAGATGGCGCTGTGAGTCGTCACGCGCTTATTACAGTGCGCCTCAAAAGTATTAATTTTGGAAATTATTTGAAATTTCTCATATTTTCGTGTATATTTTCTACGTTTTTTTCCCCCTTTTTATACTTATGAATTGCGTTTTTCTATTTTCCTGATAAACAGCTCCCTCTCAAGTACTCCTGATGCCCCTTTCTTTAACCAAAGATCACGAAGGCCCCACTGTTTATAGGGTGGACAAAACAATAGGAATATAAAAAAAAAATTACACAAAAAGGATACTAGTTAACATGAAAAACAAACAAAGGTAATTTTTGCTTTTCAACCCTGTGTCGTCACTTCCGTTTTGTCCGTCCCATTTTGTCCGTCCGTCCCGGGTGTAAAAAATTGTACATTGTACATGTACATGTACACTAGTCCCAAATTATGTGGCCTTTAAAATTGACCATTGCAATCTAATTTTGTCTATACATGTATATATGGATATTAAAATGATGAATATATTCCATATATAAAAGTTATAAATGGTTTTTTCTCACCCTGGTAGTCTTATTGTTTTTATTGAATATTTTTTTTTTTTGGGACACGCTGTAATCTGAATTATTTAATTAACTAATTATTATTATATTTATTATTTTATTATACATGTATTTTACTATACAATTTTGAAACGGGTTTTTTATACCATAAAATGCGATATAATTTTTTTAGGATTTCACAGGTTAGAGTACATTGTATGTTGCATTTTGTAAAGCATGTCATAATTATGCAAATTTATGCAAATTTATGCAAATTTTAAGCATGGCCTAAATTTTTTAATCCATGGCACTGCTTTTGCTTTTTTCTGCATTTGGTTTGGTTATTTAAAAATTGAAAGTTTGGATTTTGAAAGTTTGGAATTTATGGTAAGTTTTTTTTTTTTGTAAAAAAACGGACTTTTTATAGGACTCAATGCATTTTAATCAAGTTTAAAAATTGGATTTCTTGAAGTTTAGATCCTATTGTGTTACGTGTCATTGTTATGTGTTTAGGAAGGTGTTCAGGTAATGTTTACATGTATGTTACATGTATGCTACATGTATCTAAAAATTAATTATGAAGTGTATATATTTTTTGAGTCACCCTGTATGCTGCCCGAACTGAGTGTTTAAGGTTTTTGACTCACCCTGTATACATGTATACGTGTTATTGTTATGTGTTTACATGTGTTTAGGAAGGTGTTCAGGTAATGTTTATGTGCTACATGTATCTAAAAATTAATTAGGACGTGTATATCATTTTTGAGTCCCCCTGTATGCTGCCCAAACTGAGTGTTTAAGGTTTTTGACTCACCCTGTATATACGTGTTATTGTTATGTGTTTAGGAAGGTGTTCAGGTAATGTTTATGTGCTACATGTATTTAGAAATTAATTTTGAAGTGTATATAATTTTTGAGTCACCCTGTATGCTGCCCAAATTGAGTGCTAAAGGTTTTTGACTCACCCTGTATATACAGGGTGTATATACATGTACAGGGTGATTCAACTGTTTAATAGTGTAGCTCCATATATGGGCAAGAGATTGTTTAAAATGTACATGTGTGTGAATAATGAATTGCACCCTGTATGTACAGGGTGACTTGAAAAGTGTTTGGTATTGTTTCAAGAGCACCCTGTAAGAGTCTATACCTTGTAGGTACAGGGTGAGTCCGAAAGGAATGACACTATAACACTATAGGTACAGGGTGAATCCAAAATATTGTATAATTGGCATAACCCTTTATGTACAGAGTGGTTCAAAAAGTGTTTAGCATTCTGAATATACAGATTTAGCCAAAAAGTATTTATTTAACGCTATACAGCGATTTGTGCAGGGGTGTTTCAAAAAGTGTTAAGCACCCTGTATGTACAGGATGAGCCAAAAGTGTTTAACACTATACTGCACCCTTTAAAGATTAGTTCAAGACGTGTGCATTTTATTTAGCACCCTGTATATTTAATTATTAACATTATCTTAGCCTAAATCTACAGGGTGAGTCGAAAAGTACATTTATTATACACTAGATAATAGCCTGCATGTACAAGGGTGGTTCAAAACACCCTGTATATACAGGATGTGTATTAGGTGTTTCACACTAGAACACCCTGTATATACAGGATGTGTCCATATATATATATTACAAGGTTAAGTCAAAAACATTTTAGCACCCTGTATATATAGGGATGAGTCTACAGGGTGGTTCATAAGTATTTACCTCTGTTTAGCACCTGCATATTATTACTACATGTAAATCATCCTGTGGATACAGGGTGAGTCATAAAACATGTCGGCATTTTCTAGCACCCTGTATGTACAGGGTGAGACATCAAACATTATCCTTTTATAACACCCTGTATTTACAGGGTGAGTCATAAAACATTTAACATTTTATAACGCATTGTATCTACAGGGTGAATCATAAAACATATAGGCATTTATTACACACCCTGTATCTACAGGGTGAGTCATAAAACATTTAGCATTATATAACACACCCTGTATCTACAGGGTGAGTCATAAAACATCTTAGCCTTTTAAAACACCCTGTATCTACAGGGTGATTCAAAATGGCTAACACAGTTGTGGCCCTAACTAACTCCTCCCCCCTTCTCTCCCCCTAGTGGGCATGGGCGTCAACATGACCCTGAGTTTCAACCCCAATGGAGTGGGTTTGGACCCCAAAGCAGCAGCAGCAGCGCCGCAGCTCCCCCTGGCGTTCACTCCTGCCAACGGAAGCAGCAACAGCAGCCCGTTTCCGGTCAGCACTGCTGCCATCCTCACGTGCACCGGAAGTACGGAAACCACAGTGAAGGCGACTGCAGCGCCCCCACTCAGCACTTTGCAACTCAAGGCGGAACTGTAATTGGGCGGCAGGTGGCGCCACCTGCAAACCAAAGTTTGTGCTTCACATTAAAAATGGTGCGTGTGGTGAGTGTGTGTGAGTGTATCGTGACCTGTGACCTGTTCATAAAGTCGACAAAAAAACGCGACAGTGCGACGAAACAGATGGGATTTAGAAGAAAACTAAACCGGTCAGTTTTTTAGTTTTTAAGGGTTTTTTTTTTTTTGGTTTTGGAGAAAAAAAAACGAGGAATTTCCATGACTTTTAAGGACTTTTTTTTTGTTTTCGTTTTTAAGCACTCTCTGGAGAGGAAAAGAGAGTATAATAACCCAAGTTTCAATTATTTATTTAGTTTTTTACGAAAGGTTTTTAGGACACCCTGTAATTGAAAGATTATTTTTTTTTTGGAATGGTCATTTGCATCGTGACGTCACTAACTCACTTCCGGTTTCTAATGATGTTGTGTGTAGCAAACTATGACCCTTCACCCTGCCCCCTTTTTTTAAAGTTAAGATTTGTAGTCAAAATATTGAAGATTTTACATGCACCCTGTATACATTGTATACAGGGTGATTCAAAAAGTATGTTACTGTATTCAAGTTTGTTTTACAGTGACGTCATTTTCAATCATGTCCCTCACTTTGACGTCACTTAACAGTCTAGGTTTTCAAATTGCTTTCATTATGACGTCACTTAAGTCTACATTTTTAAATTGCTTTCCTTATGACGTCATTTTTAATTGCTTTCCTTATGACGTCACTTATGTCTGCATATTCAAATTACTTTCCTTATGACGTCACTTACAGTCTACATTTTCAAATTGCTTGCCTTATGACGTCACTTAAGTCTACCACCATGTGACGGCCCAATATTCAAATTCCACACCATGTGACGTCACAATATTTAAATTTTCAACCACGTGACGTCACACTATTCAAATTTCCCGCCATGTGACGTCACACTATTTAAATTTACCGCAATGTGACATCACAATATTCAAATTCCCCACCATGTGACGTAACAATATTCAAATTTCCCGCCTAATTTCAAATTCAAAAACTTGAATTCCCCGCCTCTTTGACGTCACAATTTCTAAGCCAATCCTCGCGTCTTATGCCTAGAAACCGGAAGTGAGTCGATTACGTCACCGGAAATAGCAAACCACGTGTTATTTAACACAAAATAAGGTTAAAGATGCAAAAAAAAAATGAAAAACCATTCCTTGAAATTTCATATTTTTTAAAATTGTTTAAATTTGAGTTTTAAATTTTTTTATTTTTATTTGTGTAATATTTTGAATTAATTTTCCCTTTAAATAACAACTCTAAGCAAAAGTACTTCGTAACTCCTTCTACGCCTTTGGTGGATGCCTTTTCAAAAAAAAACAATCCGAGATTGAGGAAACAAAAATTATGAGAAAATTTGGCGGAAATATTTTGTATACCTCCAGCACGGGGAAAAAAGCGACGAGGACGAGCCAACGATAGTCGTAACGGGAACGGAAATGACCACCAGAGGGCACTCATAGCATGGGACACTTTGACATCTCACCTCTATTAACTTTATCAGAAACTTGTATTTCCTATGAACCGTTTTTGTTTAGTGACGGAATTCGTGGATGACCCCTAAAATTTTGCCCCTTGAAGTTGGCAAACACTGCTAACACTCGTGTTATCCTGGTTTGCACATTTACAGGGGCATTATTACATTAAGACACGTTACAATTCAGTTTCTGCTTCATGTTTTAACATGTTTACTACTCTAAATACTCTTGAAACAATTACGAATAATTTTGAATCAATTTAAAACATGTTTTTACATGTTTTAACATAAATATATGAGTTTCAACGAAATTTTGCCCCTTGAAGTTGGCAAACAATGCTAACACTCGTGTTATCCTGGTTTGCACATTTACAGGGGCATTATTACATTTAGACACGTGATGAATCAGTTTCTGCTACATGTTTACAACACTATATACTTGTAAAACAGATACAGATGATTTCTAATTAATTTCAAACATGTTTCGACATGTTTTTTACAGAAATATTTGAGTTTCAACGAAATTTTGCCCCTTGAAGTTGGCAAACAATGCTAACACTCGTGTTATCCTGGTTTGCACATTTACAGGGGCATTATTACATTTAGACACGTGATGAATCAGTTTCTGCTACATGTTTACAACACTATATACTTGTAAAACAGATACAAATGATTTCTAATTAATTTCAAACATGTTTTGACATGTTTTAACATAAATATATGAGTTTCAGTGAAATTTTGCTCCTTGAAGTTGGCAAGCAATGCTAACACTCGTGTTATGCTGGTTTACACATTTTCAGGGGCATTATTACATTAAGACACGTTACAATTCAGTTACTGCTTCATGTTTTAACATGTTTACTACTCTAAATACTCTTGAAACAGTTACGGATAATTTCTATTTAATTTAAAACATGTTTTTACATGTTTTAACAGAAATATTTGAGTTTTAGTGAAATTTTGCCCCTGTAAGTTGGCAAACACTGCTAGCCCTCGTGTAATGCTGGTTAGCACATTTACTGGGGCATAGTTAGATTAAGACTACACATGATTTTAACTACATGTTTTAACATGTTTACAACACTAAATACTCATGAAACAATTACTGATAATTTATAATTAAATTCAAACATGTTTGTAAATGTTTTTAAAGAAATATTTGAGTTTTAGTAAATTTTTGCCCCTTGAAGTTAGCAAACACTGCTAGCATCCGTGCTATGCTAAAATGCCTACCAACAAGGGGCATATTTTAATTTTTACATGTTTTTAACATGTAACGTACATTTAAACATTCGTAAGAACATTAAATTAGATTTTGATGGAATAAATCTAAATTAAAACTATATCGTAAACTATTTCACCGTCACGATTCAATTTCTGCGATTATAGTCCGTAAATTAAATTTTAAGGTCTTAGGGATAATTCATAAAATCCCGTCGGCTAAAAGTGCCCTACGATGACGTCACTTCCGTTTCCAGTCACGTGACTTCCCTTGTAGCGAACTTCCGGTTTTCCGGTTTCTCCGAAGATGGAGGTCCCAAGATGGCGCCGCGTGTTGTGATAGCCCATTCTCCGTTCAATTCAAGAAGCAGCTCTTTTTTAACGGACCGTTAAAATGGTTAACGGACGATTCAAGTCTCCTTAAACGGCGATTAACTAAACGTCTTTTTTTTTTCGTCTCTCCTTCTACGCTATCTTGTTTCGTTGACGCATGCGCCGGAACTTATAAAAATAACGGACGAAATAAAAACCGGAAGTGGATGACAAGATGGATTAAAGCACATCAAAAACACCTGATCAAAGTTCCCCCAATTCACTCTTTTTGCATGCAGTTTGTTTCTTTGTTTGTTGGTTTGTTTGTTTGTTTGTCGAAGAAAAAAAACAACATTTGTTTATTTTTTAAATATCTCTTTTTAATCTTCAACTAACTATTCATAACTATTTAGCCAAAAAAAAAAAAAAAAACACCCATATCTGGACATCTTATGATTTATTTAGTATACACAACTATTTATCCTGTTGGTGGACACCCAGATATGACCTCGTATGTATGAAAAGGTCAGTGTATGGTCCGAATAGAGCCATTTATGGCCATATATGGTCAAGATGGATATATACAGGGTGGTCCAGCTAATACAGACCCTAGAAATATATTCCAAACGAAGAAGTTATTAAAAAATGTAAACAGATTAAAGTTATTTGTTTAAAAGGGGAAGCTGAATAATGTGTGTTCTGCCGAAATCAGACGACGCATTCAAGGTCATTGCAAGGTCAACTTTGTTTTTTTCAAATCTGTGATTTAAAGCAAGTCACATTTACTTCAAGCATTATTTTCATGCGACCAATATTTGCAAACTGCTGAAAACATTGATATGACAGGGTAAATTTTGTACAAAAAGGATACAAATAACAAATTAGAATTTTGCAATCAACGCATTTACATAATCAATGATTAATGGCCGGTTTTACCAACGGTGGTAAAATCTGTGGTCAAGTAACCTGTAGTCAAACTTTGACCACAGTTTGAC
>JAQGCC010003848.1:0-14354 GCA_034698905.1 Xestoiulus laeticollis
AACACAAACACTGAAGACAAACCTACCTAAATATTGAAGTTCATTAAGCCACGCGTCTCTATTGAGGAAAATGGGGGGAAATGTGGTCACTTTACTGCGCGTGTGCATACATGTGCCTGGTAAAGCGCTTTTACAGACGTCTGTTTTTTAGGACCCCCCTCCCCCCCTACGTCCCGAAATGTCTGATTTGTCAAACCCCCTCCTCCCCTAAATCGCAGACGTCTTTTATGGATGGTCCCTTAGCGTGCACTAGGAGTCTAGGTCCTAGAATTTGTAGAGGCATTGGGCATGTATCCTAGAAATTTACTAATGGGTCCTAGAAATTGCAGGGGATTGGTCATGTCCTAGAAATTTACTTATGGGTCCTAGAAATTATAGGGAATTGGTCATGTGCCTTAAACATTATAGAGACATTGGGCATGTGTACTAGAAATGGGGTTATGGTTCCTAGAAATTTTAGAGGCATTAATCATGTGTCCTAAAAATTTGGTTATGGGTCCTAAAACTTGTATGGATTGGTCATGTGTCCTAGAAATTTGGTTATGGGTCCTAAAACTTGTATGGATTGGTCATGCGTCCTAGAAATTGTAGAGAATTGGCCATGGGTCCTAGGATTTGTAGAGGCATTGGTCATCTGTCCTAGAAATTGCAGGGGATTGGTCATGTGCCCTAAGTCCTAGAAATTATAGGGAATTGGTCATGTGCCTTAAAAATTATAGAGGCATTGGTCATTTGTCCTTGAAATTTGATTATGGGTACTAGAAGTTGTAGGGAATTGGTCATGGGTCCTAGAAATTTTCGAGGCATTAGTCAAACGTGTACTAAAATTTTGGTTATGGGTCCTAGAAATTATAAGGGAACTTGGCCCAAATTTCAGAAATTTTTCAACATTTTGAAATATTGGTTATATTCTAAATTCTGAATTTATAAATGTGATTATTGGCAAAATGTTTCTGAGATTTTGTTGATCATATCATCATTTTGAGCAAATTTTTCGAATATTTTTTGATGTAAATTTATATACATGTAAATTGTTTTGCTAGACTCTAATGACATGTTGATAGCTAATAATGTAAGTCTTTAAGCTTTCTCATGTTTTTTTTATTTTGTTATTGTTGTCTCTGTTGTTATTTCCTAATTCCCTCTTTAAGATGAAAGAGGAAAAGATCGTCCATTTTATCTGATAATTAAATGAAAACTTTGCCTCTGGGAAATATTTCTGCTTCAGAATGATTAATCGAAGAAGCTTTTCGTGTTTCAAAATTAAAACGTTTCCTACTAATTAATAAACACTTGGCTAAATCACTGGAAAAAATTAAACAAAATGTAAACAAACAACCATTTAGCAGAAAGTTAACGACAATATTTACAAAGACATTAACATATTAACAGTTTCCACAAATGTAACAATTCAGAGAAGTATACACATGTGCACGTCTTAATTTCTGCTCTTTAGCGATTTATTTCAAAATTGAAATCTTTTTGCTCATCTATTTTTTATCCCTCCATTTATATCTGTATCTTTTGGCACATTTTCTTCTAGGAAATCCACTTGGTTTGTTTTTTCACCTACTTTTCATAGTTTTATGAATGATTTACTAAAAGTGTGAGTGAAGCACTTCACCTGAGTTCAGCTTTATTTGAATTCAAACTTTTTATAAAGATTTCTGGCAGTTTTTTTTCCCTGAATTTCCCATATATCGAAATCATAAATATTTTTAGCCCCCCACATATTGCCAATTCTAAACTTTGACAGCAAAGAAAATATATTTCAACCCTACTTTAGGCATAAAAACAACCCAGGCAAAAAAAAAATATATATAAAAGATTTTTCTATTTTGAAGTGAGGATAAAATTTGATGCAAAATAAAAAAAAAGGAGAAAAAGTCAAATCTGGTTGATATTTCAAATTGAAACACTTTTTTTTCTTGATAAATATCAATATGTTTGCGATTGATTTTCGTTTAGGAAGTAAAATATTCACTTTTAATAGTGCCAATACTCAAAGTGATTGAAATATTTTGCTTAATAATATTTGCGAGTTCAAAATCAACTTATTTTCATCAGTTTTAAAAAATTGGTTTGGGTGATTAAAATTTTATGAGAAAGTTCATTGTTTGATTTGAAAAGTTAGAAATTAATCTAAAAAGATATTTTGAGAAATGATTTCAAAGGCAAGTGATGAATTAATTAAATCGTCAGTGATAAAGATGAAGTGAAATTTTATTGAACACAATTCATATTTTTATAAATTCATACAGCTTACAAAAAAGAAGATTAAAACTTGTATATTTAATTTATTTTTGAAATACATGCTAGTTATTCGATTTTAACTAATATTATCACGTTATTTTCTGCAAAATTTAGTGAAAATAATATTAGAGGTACTCAAGTTCATCATCGTACATCTGAGATTTCGTATTAGTTTGTTCTAAAATAGATTTTTAGAACGCCCGTGATAGTTTTAGAATCAAAAATAATTTTTAGAACGCCCGTGATAGTTTTAGAACCAAAAATCGATTTCTAGAATTCACGTGATAAATTTTTGGAACTAGAAATCGATTTATAGAACGCACGTGATAGATTTTTTGGAACTAAAAATCGATTTATAGAACGCACGTGATAGATTTTTTGGAACTAAAAATAGATTTTTAGAACGCCCGTGATAGTTTTAGAATCAAAAATAATTTTTAGAACGCCCGTGATAGTTTTAGAACCAAAAATCGATTTCTAGAATTCACGTGATAAATTTTTGGAACTAGAAATCGATTTATAGAACGCACGTGATAGATTTTTTGGAACTAAAAATAGATTTTTAGAACGCACGTGATAGATTTTTAGAACTGAAATCGATTTCTAGAATTCACGTGATAGATTTTTAGAAATAAAAATCGGTTTTTAGAACGCACGTGATCGATTTTTGGAACTCACGAACCTGTTTACGAAATAATACGAAATCTCAGATGTACGATGATGAACTTAAGTGCCCCTATTAATAATACTAAACTTACATTTTTTCACTTTATCATTAGCTCATAAAGTGACAACAAAATTGAAATGTAAGGATTAATTTATACTTCTTGATTTTGTAAAATTAAAAAAATTTGAAAAATCAAAGATTTTAAGATATCCATTAGTATTATCCATATGTGCTTACAAAACATTAACTCTCCCAGGATACAAATTACATGCTTTTAATTTTTCCTAAATTGTTGCTCATTTTGTATATGTAAGTAATGTACAGATAAGGTTTGCAATTTTTTTGTCTTTTATGAAGATTTAAGATTTATGAAAAATTAACATTTCTAATTAGCATGTTTCAATTAATTTCAAAGTAGGCAAGTAGGATTTTTTTAATTAATTTTCCTTGCATTTTTTTGCAATAAATGATTACCGAAGAGACTTCTTTGATATCTTAATAAGCCTCGTAATATTGTCTTATCTTATGTGTAAACATAAGATAGATGAAATATTGGTTAGTAATATTTGATGACCTGAAAAGCTTTAATTAAGATGAATATTTTCTGCCTGAAATAATTCAGATAGCATTTTACCTACTAATCAAAAATGTGTTAGCAAATGGTAAAAAATGTGCTGCGTTAATTCAATAATAGGGGTACTCAAGTTCATTATCGTACCTTTGAGATTTCGTATTATTATTTCGTAAAAGGCAAACGGTTTACCAGTAGTATAAATTAATTAAATTGCTTCAGCGAACATTCAAAAAGTCTAAAAGACTGAATGAATTATATAAATTAAAGAATCGGTTAATCAACAAGTTAAATTACCAAAAATGATTCAATGAGAATAGTCTATTAACTAATGGATTCAAACCAATACATGAATTACAAAATCTCAGAGGGATGATGATGAACTTAAGTACCCCTATTAACTTAAGGTGTACATGCATAAATCTAAATATACCTTTTCTAAATGGTAAACATGCATTCACTATGCTAATGTGTTTTATTTGACACTTATCGTCCTCATTTTGGGATTTCCCAATGAGTGAAATTTCATTGTTGCATACTTTGGCATACGCTTTTCGCAGGTAAAATCGTGATTTTGTCCCAGGAAACCAAGTTGCGTTTCGCAGGGAATACACTATAAAGAGATAGTTTGCTCTATAAAATCAATCCGTGCCGACTGCGAGGGTGCACTACTCCCAGTTAGTACCCTATATGGAGGGCTCTTATTTGCAGGTTTTACTGTACTCCAGAGCTATTAATTTGTCAATCCTTCCATTGTCCACATTCCCCACATTATCTAAACAATTTTATTTTCCCAAAAGCGGCCTCCTTTGTTATTGGACACCTGGATATAAAATCCATTAGTTGGCTGGTTTATTTGACTCCTGCTCTTTTGCTACAAGAATAAATAAGAAAACTTACACCATCAGATAGGGCTCTCAATTCGTCAATCCTTCCATTGTCTGAAGCATGAGTTGGTTTTACCATGCTTTGCAAAATTAAATTGCAGGCAAATGCTTGGTGTGGTTCATTTCCGTCGGTTCCTTTAAGTTTCAACTTTGCAACCATACATTTCCAATAGCTCAACACGGGTATTGCATTTATTTGGAGTCATTGGACCCTTTATCAGTGAATCTTTTCAATTCGTTTGGTCATTGCCGCATTGGTTATTTGATTTTTTGGGCTTCTCTCTTTTATCATTAAACTCTTTCATCATTGAATCTTTTCTATTCATTTGGATTTTTTGATTAATAAACTATTGATATATATAAACTTAGAAACAAAATTTATTAGTATGAATTCAATGAACTGATCCCTTGACTGTTGAATCTATCTGGTCTTTTGACTTTTTGATCAATTAAATCTCTAGTTAATTTATTCTGCTTATTTGGTTTTTGGATTCTTTGATCAGCAGACTTATTGTTCAATCATTTCGATTCAATCGGTAATATCCTCTGTTAATCAATTTTTGGATTGTTGAATCTTTTTTAATTACTCATTGATCAATCGGCTCTGGCTTTTTTACTCTATGATCATTGAATATTCAAGATTAATTTATTCATTTTTTGATAAATAAACTTTCATCAGTAAAATTAATTAGAATGGGTTTGATCAACCCATTCCTTGATTGTTGAATCTCTTTGATCAATCAAATCTTTTATTAATTTATTATATTTATTCCTTCTTTGGAGTTTTTGATCAGCGGACTTATAGTTCAATCTTTTTGATTCAATGGATAATTTCACCCATTGATCAACCATTCTATGATCATTGGATTCTTTTTCCTAATGTCCTTCATTGATCTTTGATCTTCCTTGAACTTTGGTTAATATACTCTCCATAATTGAATATTTAATATTCATTTATTCACTATTGTTTTAGTTGGATTTTAGACTTTTAGATTTTAAATCTCTGGCTAAATTTAGATTTAATTTATTTGGTTTATGGATTTGTTAGTCAATAGAATATTCTCATTGAATCCTTTTGATAATTTAATTTGTTGATTAACCGATAATCAACAATATTTAACTGATCCTTTAATCGGTCTATTTTATTTGGTATTTTAGAATTTTTGAATGTTTATTGTATTTTTTCTATTCATTTCTACTTTTGTTATTTGACTATTTGGTGATTCAATTGATATAAAGTTTGATCTTTTGATTCATTTACTCCTTTGATCATTTAATTCTTTGATCATTGGGTTTTTGATCAGTTTGACTCACCCCTATCTCACTTATTCTTTTCATCTTTCAAGTCTTCATTCCTCCTCAACAATTCCATCTGTAAAATATGAATTATTCCTCTTATTTTTTTGCATTTTTTTATCTGTGATTTTTTTGCCAAGCGGAAGATGCTCCGAAACCAACTTTTCGACTTCCCATCGTCAAATATTCAAATAAAAAGAGGTCCATTTTTGAATAGCTCTTATACACGGTGCATAAGAGGGTTAATGTCCCTACCAAAAGCCGTATTCCCAATGATGAAATTCCTCGATGCAAACCTAGCATGAATTGAAAGTGTGGATGCGGAGAGAAATATTCCCTTCCATGGCAAAATTATTACATCGATCGACTCGCTAATGGCGATTCCATATATTATAAAACTACTTTATCCTCCACTATAATTTATACAAATATGGATAGGGAAGAAAAAATGATTTCTGGCAAGAGGCAATATCCACTGACACTGCCAGAATCTGACATTGGAGGCTTCATTATGCCTGATAAAAGCACTCAGTTTTATGAACTTATTCCAGTAAACCCCTATAAATAAGTAGTGTAACTTAAAACATGGGTTACAGACTATATATGATGCCTATAAATATGTTTTTGACCCACAATTTTTTATTATTTTATTCCCTTTTTTTACATGGGATGCTTTTTGTCTCCTATTACACTTGATGGGGAGCTTTATCTGGTATTACTTTTCTGGAAAAACATAACATAAATAATGTTAAAGAGAAAATACATAAAGGAATTTTTTAGGATTTTTTAATATGAAATATTTGTACTACAATTTTAATATAAAATATACTAAATTATTTGAAATATTTGAGCTAAACTAACTTAACCTCATTTTAGTGTAGTACAAATCACATTTAAAGTTTTGTTTAATTTGACATATCTTAATTAAAATTACAAATAACTTAAATTATGAATTAGTAGTGTAATTAAATAGTTATATAGTTGTTGAAATGTGTAAAAACATATTTCTATTAACATAAAATAAAATATGATGAAGATCAGGCTGAAGAATAACATCTGTTGATTTATGTAACAAAAGCTGATTGGGATTAAAAATTTATTGAATTTCCCTGACTTTTTCAAAATAAATTTTTCATGGGTTTGTGATTCCTGATTTATATTTTTACAAATAAGTTGATATGTAAACACTGCAAATTTCACTTGAAAACTGTCTATAAAATAGAAAATTATGCAACTTCAAAATTTAACTGAAAAAAAAGATGCATCTTTGGATTTCTTATAATTAATTATGTTTTATTAAAACATGAGTGATTTTGAGATATAAAAACTGGTCAAATAAAGATGGTTAGGCATCTTATTATAAGATTTAATGATTTGCAGTGAATTAAATATTTCTGATTTTTGAAGCAATTTTGTCCTTTTTTATTAGCTTTTATTTAGAAAATGTCCTTGGCAACCTCATTTTATATCTTTTTTTTTGCATACTTTATTTTAATGCATGATGTTAGTCTCTATTTTAAGAACTTTGTGTTTAAAGATGCAAAATACAGTTTTTTTTCTTAGACATTTCCTTTTTATATTTTTTATTACCAATTTTTTTAATGAAATTTATCTCATTAAGTCTTTTGAAGACATTAGTAATAGAGATTATCCTAATGATGCTAAAAGAAAACCATCTTATATTTAAATAAGATACGAAAGAAGTTAATTTAGTTTCTTGCTCTCAAAATTTACTGAAATGATTAAAACACTTGAATCCTAACTACATGTAAGTAAAAAAATGTAATCCTAACTATATTATGCACAAAGCAGCATTTTATCTATACTAATCTACAGTTGATAAGTCAGTGCAAAATCCTAACTGATTAGAATCCCTCATTTCATTCTAACTATGCAGAAATCACACGTAATCGTTAACCAGCAATTGCTCCTTGCAAATCATTAACCAGCAAGTGATCCTAACTAAACTTAGACATCCTATGATCCTAACTAAGAATAAACCAATAAAGGTACTTGCACGTTGGAGAATGATTCCAGAACGATTCCTGAAAACAAACATGTAAGGTACATGCAACCGAATGTTATGGGGCATCGTTTCGAAGAATGAAGCATGATTTATTTCCGGAATCAAACCTGTTATATTTTTCAGGAATGAATTACTGAGCCCAATCGTAACACTGCATTCCACGAATTTATTCATTACCATGCTCCACATTGTGCGATTGCATTGAAACCAACTTCTTTGATTCGAAGAATTCATTCCAGAATCTTGCGAATCATTCTCTTACATGTAAGTACCTTAAGTAATCCTAACTAGGAGTAAGCTTTTAAGTAATCCTAACTAGGAATAAGCCAGTAAGTAATCCTATCTATGCAAAAACCAGTATGTAATCCTAATCATATCCTAACCATGTAGGCGCCAACATCGGAATCCCATTAAGTCTAAGATTGGTTAGGATTAATTGCTTACTTGTTTATGCAAAGTTAGGATTACTTATTAGTTTATGCTTGGTTAGAAATGCAAACTGGTGCAAATCATCACACGACCCTAACTAGGCATAAAACAGCTAATCATAACCTTGTAGATGCCAACAACTGATCCCAACTAATCATAAAACAAAAAATTACATATAACTAATCATAAACCAGCAATTGTACTTAACTAAACCAGGTCATAATCCTAACTATGTACTTCAATAAGGTCATAATCCTAACTAACCAATTCAGCATATCATCAAATCCTAACCATGTAGCCACAATCATTTGATTCCCTAACCAACCATAAACTATGTTTAAATAGATTCCAACTATAACATTATAATCCTAACGAAACTAACTAACGAATAATCCTAACCACATAGAACCCAGCATTATAATCCCAACACTACAATCCTAACTACACAAAAACAATCCAATAATCCCAACTACACAAAAACAATCCAATAATCTCAACTACACAAACTAGCATTAATATTAACTGCTCAAAAAGCCCGTAACGTTATCGTAACCGCCAAAACGTATTCCCAACCATTTAAGAAATGTTTGATCCTAACCAAGCAGACAAAAACTAAGACGCATTTGACGTTTATGACGTTGATTAGAAGGGGGGGGGGGGGGTAAATGTTGGGCGTGATTCTTCTAAATGCAACTTTCATCATGTTTATGTTGGATGCTTCCTCAAAGCAGTGGACCATGGCCAGTCCTCGTGCACTGCGGGAATGCATTAAAGGGATGACCTCTTACATCTTCAAATTTTGGTCAAAAGGTAGACCATAGGCCTAAATTTAATACAAAAAAAGTTGTTTATACATGTAGTAAACACAGCGTCCGAGAAAATGCAATCAAACTCAATTAGTTAGACCACTGGACACGTGGTTGTGTGGCCCACATAACTATAGGATATTATAGAAAAAATGTATTGAAAAATAGGCGCGACTTAATTGTGCAAAACAGTGTTAAAACATGTTTCTGAAAACGATTTTACACCTTTTTACACAAATTTACAATATACTTGTATTAACAAATTTAGTATTTTATATGTTTACGTGTAGAAATCCGAATTTTTGGATAATTTAATGAATTTTAAGTACATGTTTTTAAAAACAATTTTACAGTTTTCTCAGTTTACCAAAACTTATTATAAATTTAACATTTTTAAGTCTACAGATTGAAAATTGAATTTTTTGCTTATTTATTGAAATTAAGTTAATTTAATGAGAGAAATGGAGTTTGGAAACATGTACATGTTATAGATAGAAATTGAATTATCGGATAATTTAACAAATTTTAACATTAAATGTATAATTTGCACGTAAACAAACGAATATTGAAAACTTAATTGTGCAAAACAATGTTAAACCATATTTTTGTAAAAACAATTATAAACCTTTTTCAATTTAAATTTTTTTAGCATTTTTGATTTACGGATAAAAATTTAAATGTTAGATAATTTAATGAATTTAACATTAAATGTAGGCCTATAATTTGCACGAAAACACGAATTTTGAAAACTTGTTCGAAACATGTTAAAACATGAGAAATATTTAAAAAAGTGTACAAATGTTTTGGAAGCACTTTTTTACATCTTTTTTAATTTACCAAAACTGATATTAACTATTTTATGTCTACATTAAAGTATTAATATGCATTCAAATTGAAAATTATTAATATCTTTACAATATCTTTAAAAATAATGAAAATGTATTAATTTAATCAACCAATATATGAATGATGTTGTTTATTTTCAGGTCAAATTTTCCACCAGATTAATTTGATTAATTTAGTATTAAAAACTTGTTGACAACTTATTAAACGAGAAAATGAGAAAAAAATTGTCTAGCTTTGATTAGGGTTAATTATCGTGATGTTTTTCGTGCAAAGTCAAATTAGGCGTAACGAAAAGCAGGATTAGCCACGCTTGATCAGTTGACTATAGACTTTTAGGTTTACTATTTAATAACACTTAATGACTTTGCATATCCATCAAGTGGAAATTTACATCAAAATGTGCTATTAATCAACAGATAATTTTTCATTAAGTATATGCCAAAACGCAATAAAATTTATAAATTAAATTTGGAAATCTAGTTTTAAAATCATCAAATGACAATGATGAACTTTTCAATTTCCAAGTTCAATAAAATCAGGTTTTCTCATTACCATTCATTCAAATATTTGCTATAAAATTTCCAAGAAATTTGTTTATATAGGGCCTATTTCATGAAATTTATCCAAAAATTGCTAGAATTTCTGATAAAAACACTTGAGTTTATAAACAAAAATTTCAAGACTATGTCACATTTATAAACGTTTATTAAAATACACCAAAAAGAACAATACACAATTACACAGCGCCATCTAGTGGCAACAATTTACAAACATTTAATTTAGACAACAGAAAATGAATATTTTCTTCATGTTACTTTATTGCATGAAAATAGTGCAAAAAAATAGGAATTTTGTAATCTGAGATCAGGTCACAATTTGAATTTTTTTAAAAACTTATTTCGCCAAAACTAATTTCATATTTCGTGAATCATTTATAATAATACAGATAATAATAATTGGTTGACACAGTAAACTTGTTAAATTAAAAACTTTAAATATTCATGTTCTAATGTCTCAAAATTGCACTTACAAAAATTGTCAAAAAATACAGTAATATAAAAAGTGGAAAAACAACGTGAACAGTTTTACGACTTGGATGAGAAATATAAAAATGCTATAAATTTATAAAATGCATGATTACATGAAAGTATTAAAATGAGGTTTCAGGTCCCGAGAAATGTCATTTTTATAGTGAATGAGAACAGGAACCAAATTTTTGCAATTTTGAGAAAGAAGGTTTCTCAAATTAATTTTTAAAAAAAACATGTGGTACAAACACCACAAAATTGATGAGAATTCGATTCATGTTTCTTCTACATGTGCTTTATACTTTGTGATTGAAAATTCAACAAACAAATAAACACGCAGCAAGAATGGCTAATGTAATCCATAATGGTCAACAAAAAATGACGTCATAATGTCATAGTGATATCTTGACGTCATCGCTTGTGCGTGGCTCATAATGTCCCTAATTTTTGGAGACCCCATACAAATAATTTTTTCCTGACGTCTTTGTGTAACTTTTCTTTATGACGTCATAATGTTATGTTCATAACGTGCACGATAATATAACTTGTTTCCTTTATGACGTCACAATGTAACTTGTATTGCTCATGACGTCATAGGGACTTCAGTTAACGACAACATAATGTAAGTTTTGTTCATGACTTCATAATGCATCTTGTTTTCTTTATGACGTCACAATGCAACTTTTGTCCATTACGTCATGTGGTAACTTTTAATGATGACGTCATAATATAGTCCGAAATTGTTTTCCTCATGACGTCATACAGTTACTTAATTTTTTTTTTTTGGTTCGTTACGTCATTTTGTACCTGTTCTTGTTCCTAACAACATAATGCAACTTGTTCATGACGTCATAATGCTGCATGTTTTGTTCGTGACGTCCTAATATGACTGGTGTTCGTGACGTCAAAATGTTCGAGACCGAAAAAATGGCGTCAATTTTTAGTAAATTAGGTGAAATTATTAAATAAAAATGATGTTTTTAAGTAGTTTTATTGCAATACTCAACAAACTCCTTATCCGTTTCTGACGTCACACAAAATTAAGAACCTGTTTTGTAAAGTTCTGTAATCTCCCAAGAGATAATATGCTAATCAATTGATAGAGAAAAACAGATGTGGATTAAATGTGGATTAAAATGATAAATTAGCAATTTATATTCAGGGCAAAACCAAGAAGGAACTTAAATTCCAAAGATTTTTTTTTTCACACGGGAAAGATGCAAAATAAACGTGGATAAATCAAGACTTATTCAAATATCTCTCAAATATGCCTCGGAAAGCATCACGTCCTCACTTGGTAGGTGACAGACACGTGATCTTCCATAGACTGGCCAGCATGACCGCAGACTGAAACCTGTAGAAGATGACCAGTGGTAGAGTGATGGCCTGTACGACAGACCAGATGGGAGCGCCGTAAAACTCCGCTTGTATCGGGTTGACCTGAGCATGCTGGATTTCGAATGTGGCCACCACCCAAAGAGTGATGTTACTGATGAGCAACAGCGTGACGGCGTGACTCGCGTGCCGCGGTGTGGCAAGTGCCGCTCGAGCCTCCCATCGGCCACTCATCTGCAACAGGAAAAGCGACTGCACCGTGACCTGGACCACTGAGAGGGCGCTGCTGGCTGCCAACAAAAGGCTGGGCTCGTGCCACTGGACCGCTGTCATGGCACCGGCCAGAAGTCCAAAGACGCTGTAGAGAAAAGAGCCGAAGGTGGCCAGGTGCAAAAGCAGGGTGCTGAGCGGACGATCGGCTTCTCCGGCACCCTCGGAATCGGATGACAGCGGTCTGGCTCGAAGGAGACCTACCATGATGGCTGCCAGGCTGACCAGCATGACCGCAACGTGCGACACGTGCGCGAGGTAGATGGCCAGCCGATGGAAGCGAGGGTGGTTGACCAGCACGAAGAAGAGGATCAGGCAGATGACATTGGTGGCCAACACGAAGAGCCCCAGGAACAGGCCCTTGCTGGCTCCCACGCAGTCCACCCGACGCTGGACCGCCCGAAGACGGTGGCACGGGTCGTAGTCCACCATTGACCACGGAGTGTCCACGCAGGTCCACATGGTGTAGAAAATGGCTGCGCTGACGAAGCTGAACTGCACCAGAAAGGGACAGAGGTAGGGAGCGGAAGTAGCAACCACGGAACCCATGATTTCTTGGAGGCCCTGGCATGTGTCGTTGAAGATGGGATCCTCGTCTTCGAGCCTTGATGGAAAAACTGAAAATAGCGATAAATAAAGTTGGATTTTCTCCAATCGGACTCACTTTTAGGCCGTACCGTTTAAAATGAGCTAAAATACTGTGAAACCTGCGAATAAGATACCTCCATATAGCCGTACTACCTGGGAGGAGCACGTAACCCTCGCAGTCGGCACGTATCGATTTTATAGAACGAACTACCTCTATATAGCGAATTCCCTACGAAACGCGACATGCGCATTGGTTTCTTAGGACAAAATCACGGTTTTACCTGTGAAGAGCGTGCAACGATGATATTTCACCCACTGGGAAATCCCAAAATGAGGGCGATAAATGTCATACCTGAATCCAATAAGACGTCTTCGGCTACGGGTGGCGAGTCCTCGTAGCGAAAGCTGAATTCCTGAATGCTTTCGTGGACTAGAGTTTTGATCCACACTCCCAAATTGGTGGCCACCAAATGCATCAGCCCGAATTTGGTCCACGCTTGAAATTTGGAGACGGAGGGCTGTGACGAGAGAAAATATTTCATTTTTATATTTGTTGGTTTATTTCCAGAAGCATATGGAGTAACCCGCAACCCGTGTGTCCGTAAACTCACCCTGGAAGCCATGAAGATGAAGTACATTTGGGCGAATGTGAAAGCCATCTGGAGAATGGGATTGATGGCTCTGAGGATTCTGTAGCACGAAGAATTTGGAAGGATTTCGAAAAAGGAGCCGAATTCAAGTCCGCAGTAAACCATCGTGGCTAAACCGAAACCTACGAACACGTAATTAGCACAATTTTAAGAAGATTTTCAAAATGCATTTATCGTAAATCTTCAAACAAGACCGGAGTTGAAATTTTACACATGCAGTGAAATTTGCTTATAACGATGCCGGATATACATGTAGGGTATATTCCGGGTATATCGATTCCGAGCAATGTGTTTTTCATGTGTCAATCATATTTTTTACCAATTCCAACTTGCTTTTACCACTTTTTTGCTGATTTACAACCATTTTTCACAATTTCAAACTATTTTTACCACTTTTTCCAACCATATTTTTTTCAATTCCAACTACAGTGAAACCTCTATTAACGGCCACCTCTGAACAAGGGAAACCTCTGTAAGACGGCCATGTTTTGTTGGAACAGAACTCCCCCAATTGGATTTTTAAACCTCCGAACAGCAGCCACCTCTGAAGGGCGGCCACTTTTTCATGGTCCCATAGGTGACCGCTGTTCGGAGGTTTCACTGTATTTTTACCACTTTTTCCAACTATTTTTACCACTTTTTCCAACTATTTTTACCACTTTTTCCAACTATTTTTACCACTTTTTCCAACTATTTTTACCA
>JAQGCC010003849.1:0-14350 GCA_034698905.1 Xestoiulus laeticollis
ACGTGCATTTGTTTCTCCAACTTAGAAATGTCAAGGAAATTGTATATACCTTGAATAGTCAGGGAAAAGTCAAGGAAATTCAAACATACTGCATAAATTAAAAAGTACACAGACCTTGAAAACCTGGAAATGTCAGGGAAATTCTACTTACATGTACATTGAATAAATATTCAGTTATCACCAACTTAGAAATGTCAGGGAAATTATTTGTATATACCTTGAATAGTCAGGGAAAAGTTTAAAAAATTCAAACATATACTAATTAAAAAGTATACACAGACCTTGAAAACCTGGAAATGTCAGGCAAATTGTATATACCTTGAATAGTCAGGGAAAAAGCAAGGAAATTCAGCGTTGCACAAATGTATAAATATTAATTTTCACATCTATAAAAATAGTCTAATTAATCTTTGAACTCATTTCAATATTACTTTACTTAAATTATAAATTTACTTCTGTTTTGTACGCACTTTTATTATCAAAGAATAAAATGTGGTAAAACAGCGCTCAATATAACGAACGAATGTCGAATCCCCTCGGCGTTCGTTATATCGTGAGCAAAGTATATATTTTCCAACCCTTTGCCTTACCGTATTTGGTCATTATTCCCAATAAGATACCACGTTTTCACATCCTCATCCAGCACATTTTTAAACATGTTTTGTGTGTGCTGCTTTTTTCAAGAGTATCTGCGATACAAGATTTTAACATTCGCGTATGCAAAGTGAATTACGAAAACTTGAACTATAAGAAAATAAAAAAAAAAACCAGCTAGTCGTCGTACACTCTTATTGTACGGGATCTTTGATCCGAAATACTTGGCAGGAATATATCTGTAAGAGCGAGTGTGCCCATGACTAAGTGGTCTCTTAATGGACGATGCTTGTTACCATCGAGTGAAAGCACTTGCAAAAGTTCAGATCGGAGAACGCCTCGCAAAAGAGATAAGATTGCATTTTTTTATAACTATTTTTGTTGGACTTGTTTGAAAGGTACGAAAACTTGGAAAGTCTTATTTATAAACCATAAGTTTAGCCCCGTTTTCCATTTTCATAATGGATGCACCTTTTGCGCGCCCATATTTTGTGGAAATGTTTTTTTTCATTTTTATAAAAACGATGACGTTAGATGGAAAATCTTCCCCACACTGCAAATCAAAAAATCTTAAATAAAAGGTCCACAAAATAAGATTCAAAGATGAATCTTTATTTCACCGCTTTCTTATTTTATTGGGAATCGTGGCGAAATATGGCACCACTCGTTGATGTTTTAGGAAGCTGAGATTGGTTGATCATTCAGCAGCGCCATCTACTCATGCGCGATGGGAATCGTAACGACCTGCTGCACCACTCGTGGATGTTTTAGGAAGTTGAGATTGGTTGATCAATTCGGTAGCACCACCTACTACTTGTACACGCGCGATGGGAATCGTAACGACCTGCTGCACCACTCGTGGATGTTTTAGGAAGTTGAGATTGGTTGATCATTTTGCAGCACCATGTGCTTTAATTACATCTGCAATCTCGTTAATGTTTTAGGAAGTTGAGATTGGTTGATCAATACGGTAGCACCACCTACTACTTGTACATGCGCGATGGGAATCGTAACGACCTGCTGCACCACTCGTGGATGTTTTAGGAAGCTGAGATTGGTTGATCATTCAGCAGTGCCACCTACTTCAATCACATCCACAATTTGAATAACTGTGCCACTCGTGGATGTTTTGGGAAGCTGTGATTGGTTGATCATTCGGCAGTGCCACAAACTTCAATTGGATCCGCGATAGTAATCATAACAACCTATGGCACCACTCGTGGATGTTTTAGGAAGCTGAGATTGGTTTATCATTCAGCAGCATCACCCACTTCAATCACGTCTGCGATTTGACTTACTGTGCCACTCGTGGATGTTTGGGGAAGCTGTGATTGGTTGATCATTCAGCAGCACCACCTACTTTAATTACATTCGCGATGGGAATCGTAACGATCTACGACATCACTCATGGATGTTTTAGGAAGCTGTGATTGGTTGATAATTCAGCAGCGCCACCTACTTTAATTCCATCCGCAATGGGAATCGTAACGACCTATGTCACCACTCATGGATGTTTTAAGATATTATCAAGCCAAAATTGGTTGATCTATCAGCAGCGCCATCTATTTTTTATTACATCCACAAATAATTAGTTGCATGTTATAATAAAACCTATTAAACAAAAGAAATGTGAAGACGCATTTTAATTTAACTAACGGTTAACTCCGCAGCGAATGTTATACAAATATTTTCTACGACGAACGACTCGGACTCGTTATATCGTGAAGTACCTTATATCAATTCAATTCAATTCCTTACCCTGCAGTCAGCATGTAGTATGCCATGTGGCAGGGGACAAAGTGCCAGATTTTTTTTAGGTGAACTTTATACGCTCGTGGTCGTTTTTTTGGGGAACTATCCCGGCATTCGCCTTTACATGTGCCTATATGGGCGATTAATGGAGGTTGTGGGAAACCACGAAAAACCACAACCAGGATAGCCGACCGGGGTTTGAACCCCGGGTCTCCCGAGTTCAAGGAGCTAAGCATAACCACTAAGCCAACCTTGTCGTATCACTCGTTGTAAAATCTCATCATTGATTGTTGCTTTCTCGGGTGATTCCATATCAGCCGAAGAGTTATAGTTTTTGCTTCTACGATGGAAAAGCCAGAGGTAGATGCCGTGAATGATGTCCGCGATCCTATTTCGGGAAACTACGGTTGTCCGTGTCCGTAATAGTGAGAATGGCCGGGTTATGCGAGGCAAACACGCACAAGATGATTTCTGTAAAAAATGAGGTTGCCAAGAACAGATGCACAACACGGTAGTGTTTCACCGCGATATAAATAAGCCATTCTGGCACGGAAATGCTGCGAAGCATCAGTTGCCCAGATTTTCATTCCTGCATGGTCTAAGCATTCCTGTCATGAGAAATCATGGAAAACCTGGAAGAATCGTGGGAAAGTTATTTATTTTCATAAAGTCAGAGAAATTCAATGTGTAAATATTACGATTTTTTTTAAAGTAGCCACTTATTAGCGTATTTACTCGTGTAAGGGCCCCACCCAGACTTTAGCCTATTCAGGAAAAAATGGATATTAATGATTATATGTAACTTTTATGAACATTTTTTTATAGGAGACAGCTTAAAGATGCAAGACATAGATTTGGTTTACAATCATGTCTTAAGACTCTTTAAGACTAAGTCATTTAATTTCCAGGTAAGACCTCTACTTGATACTATAGTACTAAATATTAAAGTGGATATATTTGGGCATTGTTATCATATGTATAACCTCACCTGTGCTCTGTTGGATATTGTAAAAAAGAGGGGCCCTTACACGAGTAAATACGGATAGCATGTTTCATGTAATAGCCTCACCTATTCTGCCAATGGTGAAATGTAGTAAAAAAGAGGGGCTCTTACACGAGTAAATATATGGTTAACATACTTCATGTAATAACCCCAACTGTGCTCCGAAGGCTAAAATATTGAAAAATCAGGGGCTTTTACACGAGTAAATACAGTTAACATGTTTCGTGTAATAGCCCCACCCGTGCTCCCATGTGTAAAAAACAAAAAAGTGAGGCCCTTACACGAGTAAATAAAATATTTGTGATTTATCACGAGGATTTTTTAAAAAATACAACAAGCATTGACACAAAATTATAACTATTCCACTGATATACGCCTCGCGCGACAAGCGGTCAACTGGTCCACCGTAAATGTTCTAGAATTGACATCCTCGTCGAAAATTTGCGATAACCCGCGTAAAAATTGCAATCTGGCTAACAAACGGAGAACCATTTCTTATTAGTAATTAAAATAATTTTAACTAAAATATATCTTTTTTAACAGACGCGTTAATGCCGTATTTAATTAAAATTTATAATTCGTTAACACGTGTCTTCAAATTTGAAATGGTTATCAAACTACACTAATTGAAGATGAGTTCTGCACCGAAGTCCCGCTTTTTAGTCTGTCGTAGAATAAGATACACGTATAAATATAATGATATTCTTTGGTTCCTAATTATCAAAGTCGGTGAAGATAGACCTCATTGAAAAGTCATCTTTAATTAAGATTTTTTTCTGTGTGTGTGTCTTAAACTAGATGGAATTATATGAGGTCATTCGGTTTGACTGGAAAAACATAGCGTCCTTGATGTCTCACAGAACTCAGCAGTCAAATACGACCTAATTTTAAACCCGGAACAGTTTTTTTAAAAAACCCGATGGGAAACATGGCCTTCTAAAATACTGTTTAGGAGGACTGCTTTATTTTATATTACAAAGAAGAGCATCTCAATTGAGCATTTATAACAAGTTGAGATGAGTTATTGAACAAGATAAGCTCATTTCTTTTACAACTCCAAGACAACTGATCAGCGTGTGGCCAAAAGTTTTCGGTTTAAAAATGACCACTACATGACAAATAAATATGCAGTAAATCCTGCTAGAAATGACCACCTTAAAAATGGACATGTTTTGTCACAGAATTTGTTAGTTTCTAACTTTTTAAATTTGTTTTTCGCACGGTTTTGCTGCTTTAAAAGCTCAATTTTATCTTCTCTGTAAAATGTGTGAAACCGCATTCTTAGAAATGTTTTGGAAAAATATATTTTAAGTAAAGTAGAACCTGTATGAAATAATCCTGTGTGAAATAATATCCTCTCTAAAATAATAAAAATGTGCCAGCCTCGGTTTAGTGCTCACGCGTGTATATCGAAATAACAATGAAACTGCAAAACATATTAAACATAGAATCAAAAATGTCAATATTGGGGAAACAGTAAAAAAGGGGGAAAAAAAACAGGGAAATTCCCTAATTTGCAGATGTGCTAATAGTGTAATAGCTAGTTACTCATGAAGGATTCAAAAAGGGGAAATTCCCTATTTTGCATCAGTGCTAATAGTGTTGACTAATAGATAGTGACTTATGAAGGATTTAAAAAGGGAAATTCCCTATTTTTTAGCTGTGTAAATAGTGTAATAGCTAGTGACTCATGAAGGATTCAAAAAGGGGAAATTCCCTAATTTTCAGCTGTGCAAATAGTATAATAGCTAGTGACTCAAGAAGCATTCGAACAGGGGAAATTCCCTATTTTGCATCTGTGCAAAATGTATTGACTAATAGATAGTGACTTATGAAGGATTCAAAAAGGGAAATTCCCTATTTTTTAGCTGTGTAAATACTGTTGACTAATAGATAGTGACTTATGAAGGATTCAAAAAGGGGAAATTCCCTAATTTTCAGCTGTGCAAATAGTGTAATAGCTAGTGACTCAAGAAGCATTCAAACAGGGGAAATTCCCTATTTTGCATCTGTGCAAATAGTGTTGACTAATAGATAATGACTTGTGAAGGATCCAAAAAGGGAAATTCCCTATTTTTTAGCTGTGTAAATACTGTTGACTAATAGATAGTGACTCATGAAGGATTCAAAAAGGGAAATTCACTAATTTACAGCTGTGCAAATAGTTTAATACCTAGTGACTCATGAAGGATTCGAAAAGGGGAATTTCCCTATTTTGCAGCTGTAGCATGTTTACAGATGAACTTGTCAGAAATAATAACTAGCTGTCTAAACTAATATTTATTAAGCAAATTAATATGCACTTTGGACAGAGCTACCTTCATTTAACAACAACGGATTTGAAATTAGTTTTTTCCTTATTTTGTGACTCACCCAAAACCTAGAATTTGTCACTCCATTGCATAGTTTTTTTTAAGATTTTGGCATGCCAGAAACGATTTGGGAATAAATCTCCCTTTTGCAATTTTTTTTGTTTTTTTTTTTGTTTGAATTGTATCACTTTAGAGCTGTTTAATGTTGTATTTGGCCGTTTTTAAGCGTAATTAAGATTGAAGATTAACCTGAGAATTGACAGTAATTCTTGTCAATCTGCCTGGAGCTTCTAACATTCTTCTAACATAATTGAGTCACAAGAATTAAGCTTCCCTTAATGGACTTAAAATTGGGGAAGGTCAAAGAAGTTGACCCTCATTGAGTCACATGTGGGATATTATGATGGATTGCTAATGTTAACATTGCATGGGTAGCCTACAAAAGGATAGTATTATAATAAACTAGTAATAAACTGGTTAAACCCCAGTTTAGTTAGTTTTTTTGGCTGCAACACTATAGAAACCTGCTAAAGGTGACCACCCAAAAATGGCCAAATTCGGTCACTCTTACCCAGGGCTCTCACAAAATGGAAATACCTTGAATGTCGGGGAATTTAAAATGGTTATAGAAAAACCTGGAAAAGTCAGGGAATTTTTCAAATTTGTCCTGGAATTTTTCTAACCGAGAGAATGTTGGGAAAATTATGCCGTAAACTTGTTAAGCCATGATTAAAGAATATTTATTAAAACATTTTAAAAATACAGTAAAACCTGCTAAAGTTTACACCAAAAAAAAAATGGGTAAGTCGGTCAATGTATACAGGTGGTCACTGTATACAAAGAATATTTATGAAAGATAACATACTTTTGTACTACCAAATTTTACTTTAGGCCTACTTATCTTTTTACTAGTTTCAAATGTTCATGTTTCAGTTTTTTAGTCCATTTCTCTAGGAACACTTTACTAAGTAAAAAAAAAGTTGTGTTAATTTTTTAGTCATGGAAAAATTTAAAAAATGACCAGGAAAAACCTGGAAAGTCAGAATTTCAATGGCCACACCATGTCACTGCCTCTGTGAACGAACACGTAAAGACACTCACCGCTTATGATCCCATTTGAAAATATTTTGATTTCATTTCGAAAACTTAAGCCTATATTGAATTTGAGCGTCTAGTCATCAATACGTCTTCGATGATGCGTCTTTTGGCAACAGCGCCTTATGCTTAGCGCCAACATTCGGGCGCAATTGTAAATGGTGTTGAAATTAATATTCAAAATGACGTGTCGTGTAGTAAAAGCGCCTTAAGAATATCGCCACCGCACCAGCGCATTTTAAAATTTACCGTCATTTTTTAGAAGAATCGTCTGCAAACGTTTGCCAGTTGAGTAGTTTTAATGCACGATAAGCAGTGGCGTACCTAGACCGTTTGCCGCCTGGGTCTCCAATTTGCCGGCCCTTCATGGCTCAAAACCATGGTCACTCTCGTCACTGAGGCTACCTGTACGTCGGTCCTCGGAATTAGCCACTTAGGCTACTTAGCCGCCGCCATCTTTACAGCCAAACAAGCCTAAAACCATAAAAAATGCCGCCCTAAAAATGTGCCACCTGGTGCGGACCGCTCCCCCCCCACGTATGCCACTGACGATAAGTGTGCACGTTTCCAACTCTCGGGATTACGCTTCGTAATGCGCATCCGCAGAATGATACAAGACAGTGTTGTCTTGCGACACGCTGCTCAATCTTTCTAACGACCCTGCCGTCTGCTTTCGGTTAGACCATGCCTTCCTAGGAAAAACACGTAGCCCCTTGTCGACTTACAAGAAGTTGCGTGAATAATGTAAAATCCTGTTATATTAAAATGCATAAGTTTATTAGTCGGTTTGTTCGTTTGTTATCATGCCAGCTTACAAACGGCTTACAAAACGAACTAAAAAACCTACGGCATGAATACAGCTGTCGCCATTTTTTTTCCAAACGTTTAGGCATAAGCCTACACGTTTGGATGGCTCCCGGCTTACATTGACACTTACTCCTATCCTTTTGTAAAGCCGATTTTCGGCTGTCGGCTTACCTTTTATCGCCGGCTCGACAGCCGAATAAATCGGCTTCACAAAGGGATATCGGGACGCTATAAAGGCTTCATGGCCGCGATTTCTGCTTTTTTTCATGGATTTCTATGCCAAATGGTGAGTGTTTTGAAATCCCTGTTTTGTCACGGGTGGAAAGGCTGAAAAGGTAACCCGGCTCTCATTTATAAAAAATGAAAATATTTATTATAACCCTTAATCAAATTGCCGTTTCAGCGTTACATATTTTTATTTTTATAAATAATGTTGCAATATTCTTGTAAAATTTTTGTAACTTATATCAGTCTGCTTTACGTTCGAGTCTTTCGTGTGTTTCTATAAACTGAATTTTTAACTTTATTATCAACCCTTTATAATAAATATAGTTTTATTTAAAATAAATGTTGATAGTTTGTTGCCAAATTTAGACTTGTACACATTGTATTTAATTTTTTCCTAAACAATTGGCGTTGTTAATTACGACACGCCTTCTACGACTTAAGTCTGGTGGTAGAAAGATTAATAAAGGGGTTAATTCGACACTCGATTATAAGCCTCGTTTTAATTACTGTTAAAATGTGGGACGTTAATGGAGCCTAGTGTTGAATGAAAGGAGAAAGTGGTTCATATAATGTAAGAGTTTAATTAGATCGACTTTGATATTAAGAAGATCAAGATGTTGTATAATCCATTTACATTGACAGATGGGAGCAGGCAAGGGTGGGACAATATCATACAATCTAAATATTAAGAAATCTGATCGATTGTATGAAAAGCGGGATTCAAATGACATTAATTGATCGTTTTTTTCAATTAATATTCATCATTATGTTATTTGAGTCGGATTATCCGGTGGTGGATTAACCGGATTCATCCTTTTTCTTGTGTGAGGGTCGAACGCTTTTATTTAAATTCTTACATTAAATTCTTTGAAAAACACTCATGGGGTCTAACTTACATTATAGTATGAAAGTATGTTTTTTATATAGTTTTTTATATGTATTTAGATATGGTTTTATACTAAAATACTTTTATAGTATTGAAATATTTTTTAAAAAAATTTACAAAGTTTTTTTATAAAATTGAAGCATTGTTTTCACAAAATTGAAATATAGTTTATACGAAATTAAAATATGGCTTTTATAAAACTGAAATATGTTTTATAAAATTAGAAACATACATGTAGTTTGTGCTAAAATCATTTTTATTACATATTACGCATTTTATATAAAATTATAGATTTCAATTTTATTAAAGACATATTTCAATTTGGTAAAAACACATGTATTTTTATAAATCCATTACATTTTGAGAAAAAAACATTTAATTTTATAAAAACCAAATTTCGATTTTATAAAATACATTACAATTTTATAAAGACCATGTTTCAATTTTATAAATACTATATTGTAGATTTGTAAAAACATAGTTTAATACTATAAAAACATTTCAATATAAAAACCATATTTCAATTTTATAAAAAAACATATGTCGATATTGAAGACATTTTTCATTTTGTAAAAACTATTTCAACTGTACAAAAAAAATATTCATTTAATCAATTATATATTAATTTCATATACAATGTATATTAAATTTATATAGCATACAGTATATAACTTATTAAATCTCTGTTAAAATTTTACGCAAGTTTCAAAATAACTTTCCTGCTTTATGTTTCACACATTTATGTATAAAGTGTCTTCAAGTTGGTTTATAGATTATATTAATACAGAATGACACACCTTAAATGATTTTAAAAAAAAATTAGCCTTCAAATGGTAACTTTTTAAAATATATTTGGTCAATAAAACATTTTCACTTAAAGGTACAATAATTGTAACATGAGAGCAATTGAATAGTTCTCTTGTAAAAAAAGCAAGGTTAATAGCTTTGACTTTTTAAAAATTGTAAAAATGCTAAAAAAGTCCCCAGGCAAGGGAGTCTTGACCAATGTCTGACCCATTGAACTATCTACAAGAAAAGGTACAAGTGTAATGATATAGGGTACAAATGCATGATAAAGGACTTCATGTAGGGTACAAAACCAAGAAACACTTGTACCCATAGATTTAAATTTTGTACTTTTCATAAAGTACATGTACATTAGTTTTTAACCGGCATTTTATTTTCATTTCTACGCTGTCAGGTCTCCAAGACATCCGACAAGCCAACAACCACTATTTGAAAGTGCACAACCAAGCCGGTTGCAAACTGCCCAAAGCTCGGATAGTAAAAGTCAAGGATATTTATCCGGATCCATCCAAGGAATATCTTCCCAGTTGCACCATTCTGCACAAATGTGGAGAAGACACCGGATGTTGCGAATCCAGCAACATGCACTGTCTGGCTAAAACGAAACAAGTCGTCGAGCTCTACTTTTACGTAAGTATCTGTTACAGTTTTTTTTTATTTGATACAGCTGGTAATTCCCGATGAAGACTTTGTTTGTTTGGTGATTTTTCTACGTTGGCCTATTTCTGCGCACGAGGGTTAAACACCAACGCCTGGGAAAGGGCCTTCTTCACCTGCCTGGAAATTTTGCCTACGAGGGGGGAATTCCAGCCCCTTTCGAGGGGTCTTTAACGTGGGGGATCCACACGGAACCTCGGTTTAAACTCTCATTCGAAAAAGCCGCCACTTTGGTAATTTCACCCTTTCGAAAAATTACCACCAACCTCGACCGGGGATCGAACCCTGCTGACTCGCGGTCAGCTACAGTAAGTAGGGAGATATAGCAGCATCTACGATTGTACTTACCTTTACAATTCCGAGTCATAAACCGCAAACACGCATGCGCGGGTGGGACGGACGTAGTCCTGCACTTGATGTGATAGCATTACGATTACACCTGATTCACACCAACGTTGATGTAGATCAACTGATGTGGATCAAGCAAAACTTTTGCGAGTTAATTCACACCGCCAAACTCGTTTACACTGGTCACATGACCTAGAATACAACGCGCCCTAAAAGTTGGAACACCATTTCAGTTTACATGTCAAGATGGAGGACAACGAATTGCCACTTTGAAACAAGGTGCAGACGACAGAAAGACTTGATCCACATCAAGTGGAGCAGACAACTTGATTGGATTCGCGTGAACTCGATCAAGACTTGATCTACATCAGTGCACTTGATTTGGTCGGTGTGAATAGAGAGTTCCCGCCTATTTTCTTCGCAATTCACGAGTCATGGCCTAATCTCAATGATTTTCCAAACTATGGCCGAGTCCCGATAGCGCCATATTGAAACATCACGATTATCGACAGGCGTTTCACAGTGAGAAAATGATTCACAATGATTTGCGACATGTCGATCCGAATTTGGCCATAGCACCATAGTGATTTAAAATTACCGCTAATGCTCCATCGATCAACATGTCGATTTGTTGATAGAGCTGGATATTGGAGATGGGTTCTAAAATTTTCACCAACCAACCAACGAATAAGTGACGACGAAATGAAGTGTGAATGACTCCTGTGCGCAAGCGCAATTTTACGTTTGTTTGTCACTACACAACACTGAGAACTCATTGTGATTGCCGCATCATTTTGCGAAAGCGCCCTAGGTGCATCGCCACCACACCTGCGTTGTTTTCGACTCAGTAACATTAAATTTGGCAATCGTCTGTCAAACGGTGGCCAGGCTAGTTAAATACGAATACGATTGGAGCATCTGCTAGTCGGGAACGTGTACGATTAGGGCGTCCGCTAGTCGAGAACGTGTACGATTAGGGCGTCTGCTAGTCGGGAACGTGAACGATTAGGGCGTCCGCTAGTCGGGAACGTGTACGATTAGGGCGTCCACTAGTCGGGAACGTGTACGATTAGGGCGTCTGATAGTCGGGAACGTGTACGATTAGGTCGTCTGCTAGTCGGGAACGTGAACGATTAGGGCGTCTGCTAGTCGGGAACGTGTACGATTAGGCCGCTGCTAGTCGGGAACGTGTGCGATTAGGGCGTCTGATAGTCGGAAACGTGTACGATTAGGCCGCTGCTAGTCGGGAACGTGTGCGATTAGGGCGTCTGATAGTCGGGAACGTGTACGATTAGGCCGCTGCTAGTCGGGAACGTGAACGATTAGGGCGTCTGCTAGTCGGGAAAGTGTACGATTAGGGCGTCTGCTAATTGCACATGTTTCCGAATGCTGTCGATTACAATCATAAAACATCTTGCTGTTTTAACTTATAACTAGTATTTTGTCTACGAATCGGATGCCGTTGTAACAGTAGTATCTCTTACTATATTGTCCCCTGAATTATGGATGCTATTGCGTGGGAAAAGTGATTGACCGCGATCGGTAGAAATAGCAAGTTATAAATCGTGATAAAATTTCGCGCCTTATTTAACGCAATACACGCATTGCCGCAAATCTCGCAAAGTTTAAATTAAGTTAAAAATTTAATATGAAAATGTTTCGTGTAATAGCCGAATGTTAAAAATTTATATAAAAAGACATTAATATAAGAGGGGCCCGTACACGAGTAAACACTATATACATATTTTTGTGCCTCTAGTTGCTGGTGTGTTTAATTTAAGCACGATCTTAAGTTTTCAGTCATCACATTGAGTTTTCCAAACTTATGATTTCATGACTAATAATATTGCAAAAGAGCAAAACCAAAATGAGGGGAGTTATGTATCACTTTTCAATGAAACAATGCTCGATTTAAAAAAAAAATGTAGGATATAATATACAGTTTATGTAGTTATTGTTGAAAGCATTTGATTTATAGGCAATCTGTTCATTTTAAAGACCTGCCCCCTTCCTACTTTTAATTGTGTAATTATACGAAGCACGGTTTCTTTAAACAATCATCTTTAGGCTTAATAACATGGATTTAGTCTTTCTCCCCCCTCTTTTTATTGTTTCCCCACGAAATTTGGCCTTAAGGATCCATGAATGTATACAACTTAAGGTATAATTGTAAATCTCGACACAATTTAATGCCCTTGAAATGTCGACCCTCCAACATGAAAATGTGTGCAGACTTTTTGAAATTCTCTCCATGCAGGGTTATTGCACGCTCTATAACTAAAATTTATTTATAAAGTGACAAAATGCAGATGCATAACTTCGACCTATATACAGTATTTCATGTTGGATATGTGCATGTGTCTTATAACAAAGGATTATATGAAAAGTAGTTCACTCAACTAAATTTTAGATTGAAAATTTTCAAATGAAGACATACAAAAATAAACTTTTCATTTTTCAAGTCTTATATTTCTATATACAATTTTTTTTAAAGATAATTTGGGACTACAAGTGATACTTTGTAGTTTTGTTAGTTATGCAAATTTATATATGGCTTGCTGAAATTTATTTTATGTACAATCCAAGATTTACAAAACGTTGGCTTTTTCGGTTGAGAAAAATTGGCAGTTAATTGTCAAATGAACTTTAATGAAACTTTGGCAAACTGTAAAATACCCATTTAAATATAAATGTAAATATTGTTAACACTTGTTAACAACATTGTACAATTTATAAATGCAGTGTTGGACGAAAAACACATTTAAATTGCATCTATTTTATCTCAATAATATGCAAATTAATATTTTATGCTCACTTGTGTAGACTGGGAAAACATTTGACTAGGAAAAAAAATTGATTTTGGTAAAATGGCTTATGGTAAAAACACCAATTTCCAATATTGATTAAATGTTGTCTAATTAAAAGTTGCCAATGTAATAAAATACTATAAAATATACATAATTTAACCCGAATAACACATGAATGTTGACATATAAACATTGTGTTGAGTAATTACAGTTACTCAACTTTGGGTCACATTTACCAAAACACAGGTTTTGGTTAAAATATGCACAGAATTGAGTAAATGTGAGGTTTGTGCTTTTATAATCAACTCATAATTTTGTAACTTTATACTCAACAATGTGTAAAGATAAATTAACAATTGGCTTATTTTATGGTGATTTTCATACCCAAATATTGAGTAATTGGCATTTTGTTCTAATAATTGATTATTAAGTTATGTATTTTCTCCTATAGTGATCATGACATATTTCATAAAACCACACCTTATTTATAGTAGGCTAAAACGGAAAAAAAAAACACATTCCATGAAAAAAATATGTAAAAATTGTAGCCACCCCTAACCCCCCTATATGAAGGATGGTTAAGTGGAGGGGGGGGGAATGGAGTAATTTGTATATACTTTCATATATATTTATTTTTGCGTGTAACCCAAAAATGGGTAATTTTTTACATAACCAAATAAGTTGGATTATTTGAGGAATATATATATATATACATGTATATATTTGTTATTGTTAATATATTTAGGTAGTTTAACAATAATTTATATTGGTTAGGAATTGCTGCATGCCTCTTGTTAATGTAATAAAGAAAGGGGAACGTATAGCACGTGCATTCCAGCACGTGAACCCAAAATGCACATGCTTGTGTTCCGAAATGAAAGATGGCACGTGCAAGCATTCCGAAAAAAAAAAAAAGGGTTTAAAATTATTCCAGTTCTGAGAATCAATTAAGGCTGAACTGCACACCCCCATTCCTATATGGGGAAATTTTGATACATACTTTAAAAAAAACTACTTGTTATAATACAAAAATAAAAATTGATAAAAATGCAGT
>JAQGCC010003850.1:0-14349 GCA_034698905.1 Xestoiulus laeticollis
CGCTCGGGACAACGGTCAAAATTCCCTCGGAGGTTTTGTTTTTCAAACAAAACCTCACACCCATGTGATAATTATACTTAAAACCTTAAGTTTTAGTAAAAATACATATAATATAATTTATTTTCAATTTTTACAATTATTAATCAGTGCTTAAGTCCACCCCTACCTCGACTTGAAAAATGAGTACTTATATGGTTGAATAAGTAATGCTTATTTGACTATGAATACTTGCTAAATAAGCAGAGCTTATTTGGCGACTATGAATTCATAATAAGCACTACTCCATCAAGTAGTACTTCATGAAGGAAGCCTTGACTGAAACCAAACAAGTATTACTTATTTGCACCTTTATGAATACGAATCATGACTTAAGCACTAATATAAGTAGGCCTTGATTCAAGTAGTACTTATTTGGCGACTATGAATTCCGGCCTTAATGTTATTTCTATGGAAGCTGTCCGAAACCAGCCAAAAGTGTTCAAGTTAGGGAGGTGTTCACTTTATAAAGGTGATCAATCTGACAGGTTTCACTGTTCTTGGATATTAGTCGGGAGAAAGTGATGTATTTTAGTAAAAATCAGAGAAATCCAACACTGATGCTATTTTTTATTTACATAGTCAGTTTTTAGCTATTACAAATTACAAAATAGGTCAAACTCATTCTGTCATCTATAGGGAATTCCCCTTTTACTCATTTTGACATCATTTTTGTAAATGAAAATGCACATGTTCTTCAAATGCTTTATCTATATTCGTACAACTATTTAATAGTACGAATCTTCGATAACCTCCTAATTGAAAACTTTTTTAATTACTTCTAAGTTTTAATTCAGATATGAAGAGGGAAAAAATGTAATAGTAGTTTGTGTGATATAGCAAGTGGTAATTTGCTATATAATCATATATTTCGTTCTAAAACAGCTTCTTTGTGCTACAATTAAAACAAAAAGTTGTTTGGCATATTACCAAATTTGTGAATTTCCATTCAACAGAAAGGTCATGGAAATATAAGCCAGAAAAGTCAAAGAAGTTGAAAATTTCAATTAAAAACAAAGTATAAGTATGAATTAATAATTATACTACACTATTTCGTCTGCTATATTCCAACGCTTTTAGTGGATTCTGTAGTTCTCAATAGAAAATCCAAAGATTCATTACCTCATGTTATTAAAATAATCCTGGATGCATAACATTTAGGAATCATCTGATGATAGTTTTTCATAAGAAGGGATTTGTGGTTTTTTGAATTATCGCTTTCATGGTGAATCTGTTTCGAACATCCCCTTAATGTGTTCCATTCACATACATTCATGTGTTCACAATGTCATCCCTCTATCGATATACAGAATGTGTTAGACTTGGATCCCCACTGAAGTCGAGTGGTCATGAGTGGTCGTTGCTAAGCCATGCGCGGCACCCCAATAATTCAGGGTGAGTGGACTTGTGTGGATGTGAGTTTAGGGACACATTGGTCCAAATAGATTAAATACTTTATTTCTGCTGCGATCCATTCAGTAGGATTGAATGGAGAATGGATTACAATTGGATAATGGATGGATGGTGACAAAACGAATTAGCAATACATACATTTTAATTGGGAGACGGAGATATGGAGCTCTAATATTTCGTGGAAAGGCGCTAAGGGACTCCGTATGCACCGTGTGTGAAAATCAAGAAATATGGCTTTATAATAAATAGAGCAAATTAGTTCGCAGTTGCAATTGGATAGTGGGATTCATACGATACTTATTCTAGTTTCATGCTATACTATATGTACACATGTGAATTGGAAATTATTACTGTTTTAGCAGTGAACCCGTCTGCATAACCCTTCTAACACTTAATTCACATATATCATACAAATATATCAAACTGGCCCGCGGGCCACTGCCCCATCCCCTAGAGGTTAACTTTGAATTTAAGATCACTTTTGTCTTGGTTTTTACAAATAAGATAGCACTTGCTAACTCTCCAAACCTTCATGTATATATAGCACAACTTTTGATTTGGTCAAAATTGTTTGCGCTATTCACAAGTTTGGTGTATCATAAATTCAGGAAATTCCAGAAGACAATATTGGTATCCATTTGAATAAAAGGGAGCCAATGTGGCTGATCAAGAGATCATACTGTATAAGATTCAGTGGAAGAGTGGGAAGTGGAAATCTATATACACTAAAATCTGTGAATAACACAACCATTGGGATCAAATCTAAAGTTGTGCTATTTAAGGGGATAGTGTTATTTGCAGGTTCTCCTAAAGTAATGACTATACACACCATGCCGATTATGAGTTATTGCTGCGTCCAGGGTCATTGCTATATAAAAGTTCGCTATTTACAGGTTTTGGTGTATATCTAGAAAAGTATGTGTGTATGTGGTTGGGTTTGTTCGGCAAAATTTTTTGATTCACTCAACTGATTGTTCCCAAATTTTCCTCCAGTAATTTTCCCCAGCCGAAAAACAACATGGAGGGTCCGCCATCCCAAAATGTTACCACTTCCCCCAAAATGTTGTCCCTTCTCCTTGCTTGCATTAGAAATTAGCTTTTCTAAGCAGTGCATTATGGGTGCATCATCAGCTGATAGTTGTTTATACATGGAATGTATTTATTACAGTGTGGGAGGTTAATGTGGACTGGACATCGAGTGTACAGGATGTAAAGGGTCAATTGAATTCACCAAATCACCACTTGACGTTCACTCCGGGTATTTCGACTAGTAATCAAATAAATATGAAATTTTAGAAGAAATTCATCCCAAATGCCACTGTTGTGTATAATGAATAAGTTGTACAGAAATGCAAAAAAAATTAAAATGTTAATTATCACTTGAGGCTTCATGGAAGACAAATGTTTGTCCACCCCATATTAATATAGAAACCGTTTCAAGTGTTCACATTTTTTTGTCCACCCTATTCAGAAAGCAGTTTATTTTCTGTTGAACTGATGCTGTATAGAATTTTGAACGTATGTACATGTATATGGAACATCAAGCGGCATGTCTAGTTTACTCAGTCAATTTGGAAATAATTTCCCCTTCACTTTGTGTATTCAAGTTTCTCCGTTCAATCCCAGCTGAATGAAGCCGAACCCTCGTAATGCAATTATCGAACTGTTAAATATGCCAATTAATGGAATTAATAAGTGAAATGCTAATCGCGTGTGTCTTAACTATCCTGCCGATAATGCAATTAGCCAGGTTTGCAGCGCAAATTAAGCTATATCAATTTACATCGCGCAACAGTCATTAAAACTTGCAGCTTGATCACATTAAAAAGCTTCGTGACAAAAGGAAATAAAGGGAGAACGGAAATAAATCCCTAAGCAACTTATAATAAATTATCGTGCAAATTACACGCGTACTCGTCTATTTCATGATTGAAAACGCATCTGAAATTAGCCAGGACACGCTCGTTGTTGTTCGACTAGACATCCAGCCATACGGACTCATCAGGTCATGCCGCCAAAAACACCATGGTCAGACAGGGGGCGACCATTAAATCTTTCAACGGCCCTTAATGAACTTAACGGCCCTGCATGTTGTCCCGGTATAGGCACTCGTTTCATGGTATACGTCATGAATGAACGACCTTTGTGGCACGACCAATAGACTATGAGATATGTATGTATATGCATATGTATTTCAAAAATTTGTATACGTTATTTAGATGTTATTTCTGGCTAGTTTTAAATTTCATTTATCATACGCTTAAATCTGGACCTTTAATTTGCCTTTAATATTTGTTGCCATGCATATTTGGAACAAAAATATTGACTTGTATGCTTATATATGGTGTGACCTGAGGTGTTCTACAAGTGAAAAATATGTGCTCTAACATGTCTGGGATTTAATCACTGAAAACATATAAAGTTACATACATGTAATGTATATATTAGACCAGGCATAAAGCTTATAGTAGCTGTTTCATTGATCATTTTTCCTTCATTTTAACGTCATGAACATGCAAGAATGACGACAAAACATTACGTGTGGACCAGGTTTTAGGTATATCCGTTATCATATATTTGTGTGCTAAAGTTCAACTTAATTTATACATGTTTACAAATTTCTACTCTAGATATGTATATACACCGTGCACTAATAAAATAAGTGTTATATAGGTTTTTTGACCATTTTTCATACTTAAATTTGAAACGGGTCAAATATAGTATCAATATAATGTATATATCCACATATCATCACCTCTATTGTCCTAAAACCTTCTTCACACCAACGTTGATGTAGATCAACTGATGTGGATCAAGAAAACTTTTGCGTGTTAATTCACACCGCAGAACTCAGTTAAACTGGTCACATGATCGTGTACTAGGTCATGTGAAATCTAAATGATTTCAAGCTATACAATTGTACGTTGTTTGAACTCATATTATCGTAAATTAAATTTAATTGCTATAACTTAATTGATACCGGTCCTAGTTTCTTATATGGCGATCCTACTAATTTGCATGTTACTCGCCTCGTGCAACCGCCATGCGCTGCTATGCCGCCATTACACCACATGCTCACCATCTTGATGGGCATCTGTCCTAACAAGTGTTTACAATACAATTTATTGTCTCCTCTATATAAATACAGTGCACACATTGCACAAGTTAGTGATTCCGTGCATTAATCCAGAGCAAAAGTTGGTGCAAGTATTGAATAGCAGTCCACCATCAGAGAATTAAGTTCATGACACGTGAAATGAAATTACTGGACAGTTGCTCGTTTACTGAATTCTGACCCTCTTTGCCAAACTTCTCCCAAAAGCCATACAATGGCAAAACACGAGAAGCATACTCTATAATATTCTATTTATTTTGATTTATGCGCTATTAGAGGGAAGTGATCAGGTGGTCTGTGGCGTTCCGATGGCCTCTTGTGACACGGATGCATTTAGATGTCGAACGACAGACGACTGCTACAGGGGAGGCAAAATGAGTGCCATAATGAATATTTAAGTATGCATAAAGTGAGGGAGATTTATATCCATTGGCAATGATGTACGAGCTGGCAAGTCGTGGAACAACGCGCCCAATTCGTCAGAAAAATACATCCAGAGTATAGATATAGAGAGGGAGTTAAATAATTAAAAAGAAAGAATTTAATAACCTCTCCATTTGAGACCTTGTCAAATAGGCGCTTTTATTTAATAAAGGTATTAAACATCGGGGCTTTATCTGTTTAGATGTAACGTTGATTTAGTGGTTAATGGGATGCATGAATAATGCACCTGCAGGCTTTATGAATTATGAAAATAGAGATTCTCTTCTGGCTTCCATTAATTCCATAAATGAGAGTGGGCCAGCCGAGGATCCATTAGGGCCTCCTCTGCAGCAGCAGCCCACGGTTCAGCGTGCCAAAGCGTATATATAGTAGAATATATAGAGTGCAAGAATTTGCAGGCTAAAATGAGAGGATAACAAAATTAAAGACGCATGAAATAATCATGAGAGATTAGAAAGCGCACACAACTAGAAAGAGATTTTTTTTTTCTATCTTGCCTGCCCGTGTGTGTGTCTATCCTCCGCATTATAATGTAAATGTTACCAAATTGAAATTTAGCTGAAGCCGATAAATATTTGATGACAATATACACTTAAGAATTAAGCTCGTCGATGCGATGAGTTTTATAGGTTTTTGCAAATCATGCGTAAATTTGCGAGACCAATTAATACGGTATATTCGAACGTGCCTGAGTCTCAAAAACGCCACCATGGACCTTATGACATGGACGGTATCACGTGGGACTTGTAATACCGAGTGTATTGGTGACGACTGAATACTTCATTCATGGCAGGATGATGATGAGATAGAAGTCGCGTGATGCTGGAATTGCATGATATCTGCAACGGGTCCATTTTTAGCACTGAGATCAAGATCACGGGATTTGTGTATGACATCTGCATGTGCATTTTTCAATTTGCTTACTGCTTATACCACGGTGACATATACAGTGAAACCTCTATTAACGGCCACCTCTGAACAAGGGAAACCTCCATAGGACGGCCATGTTTTGTTGGAACAGAACTCCCCCCCCCAATAGGATATTTAAACCTCCGAAGGGCGGCCACTTTTTCACGGTCCCATAGGTGACCGCTGTTCGGAGGTTTCACTGTATATTGTAAAAATTGTATATGTATAAAGCACTTTTGGGATGCTTCTCCCAAAATTTCATGACTTTCAGATACACCAAAACCTTTAAGGAACCTATATATAGCGATGACCCTGCAAGTAGCGATAATTCACAATCAGCACGATGTGTTTTCATGTAATCACTTTAACTGAACCTGATTAATTTAACAAATGTTAATGTTTTCAAAATGCAGAAAAATAAGCTTGTTAAATCTTTTTTCGAGAATCTTGAATGACTTTGGGACCGTTTGGCAGTTCAAATCATCTCGTTTAATTACATTAAAGTTGAAAATGATTTTTATTATTTATTGTCTATTCAAATTTCACTATACCATGCAGAGTTGCATGGTGTCTTTCAACTAATGGTATATTGGTATACCTTGGTATAGTTGATGCAATGGGATACATCATACAGTGTACCTTTACATTCACCCTGTAAAGTCATATAGGAATTTTATCCTAGATGAAAGGTGTTTATTGTATCTTAATTTCATTAGTTCCTCATAAGCTGTTGGCACTAAATTAACGGTCATTCCATTCACCCGAGCGCCGTACCTTTCATTGCTGAATGACGTCACTCCTTGACCCTTTACTCTTCATCCATCATTCGCTCGTCCAATGTCTTGCTCACCATCGTGAAATTTTCATACACTTTGCACCAATGAAATTATGTTTTCCAGTAAAAGTATACGAGTGGATGGATGCACTCGAGCGTGAAATCTTCATTAATTTGCGAATTAACTTAAGTAAAATTAATTACTCGCGAACATTAACTCCTGACATATACACGCTTGTGCATACATGATTATATGCACGCAAAAGCGCTCCGTTTGTGAAATGTCAGATTTAGGAGTAATCCCACATGATTGTTTATTTTTATATCTTTCAAAAACACGGCCCATCCTACAAAAAAGTCCGACTTAATTTTCAAGAGGCATATTTGCCTGATTAATTTTATACGCCAAATACTAGGTTTTTATAGAGCGACTGCTTCCCTTTCTCTTTCAAGAGCGTGTGTGGTTTCGTGTCAAATTAATTGTATTAATATCAAAGTGATAGACATATTAAACGACAAGTTTATTTTACCCACTGCGTATACACACGCTAATTTGCAAAACGCGAAATGAAAAATATCATATTTAAATTATACAGTACTGCATGCATCCTGAGATTATCAAATTGGAGGCATCACTTGTCTTTTTTTATCAAGCTAAAAAATGCTCTACTTAGATTTGACTATTTTCAGGCATTATTATGAACGAAAATATACACGTATGCAGTTTTGATGTTGGTATTTTGGTATTGGAGAATGTTATTAAGGGCGTTTCGACCATAAATTTGTGTGTCCAGTCGTATAGAAAATCTAAAAGACTCGAAATGTAATTTAAATTTTTATCAGCATGAAATTGGAATTATATTCTTTGGGATGAATTGGTTTATACTACCTAGTCATTTCTTTATTGCACTATGTTTCGGCTATAAAACCTTTATCCGGTGCCTAGCTGACCATTGTAGGGAAAATCCCTTATCTCGGGAAAATATAAGGCAGGGTATGCCGGCCAAGATGGTGAACTTGTGGTGTTATGGCGTCTTTGCAGCTTATGTCATGTGCACGAGGCGATTATATATCAATTTATAGGATCGCCTCTTGCAACGAGCCATTTGACACAAAGTCGCCATATCACCACATGCTCATCATCTTGGTGGTCGCATGCATGATAGTGGTGTGATGATGTACTTGTGTGCATTCTGGAAATTATTCTTGAAATTCGTGTTAAACACCAATTGATGCTGGGATTTCTAGTCAGCATTAGGGAATTTGATTCCTGAATAAATACACCAAAATTTTATAGTACATGTATGTAAGTTTCATTATAAACAGCAGTCAACATTTTCCCTTTTTATCACTGGAATGATGTTTGGTTGTACATTTACTATCATTTTTAAATCTTAACTTATACAGATATGTTACAATTTTGTGCAGAAATTTCTAGGTGAATTTCTCCCAAAAATTTCTGAATTTCTGATATGAGGTTATCATTTGAAATTCTAATATGAATTTTTTGTAGGATCTCCTGGTATGAATTTCTGGCATGATCTTCTGATATGAATTTTTGGTATGATCTGCTGATATGAATGTAGGATATCATCATATTCTGATATGAATTTCTGGTATGATCTCTTGATATGATGTTCTAATATTCTGAATTTCTGGACTGATGCTTGCATGGTTGTTTCTTACATTCTGATTGGTTGTATCTGACATTCTGCTTTGAATTTCTAGTATGATCTCATGATATAAATTTATGATATGATCTCCTAATATGAACTTCTGGTATTATGTTCTGAAATGAATCTTTGATTTTTTTTTCCAGCAAATTTACTGAACACCCTGAGAACTGCAATGGGCCCTGATTTAGGTTTTAACTTTGTTCCTGTGCACAAGATGGCGCTGCATAAAAGTCCAAACAGCAGTGTGATAACACACTCATGTAATCCAATGTACTTTAATATTTGTACGGATTGAGTCTAAAATCTATTACCGGATTATATTAAATTTCTATTATTGTATAATCAACGAGGATTAAAAGTAAAACACATGGGAATGTTAAAATGAATTTCCACCATTTTTAAAAAGGATACTACTAAATAATTTACTAAAAATCCCAGCATATTTATACTGTTATAATGATCTTCCTTTACCTGCACATTTTCTGAGGGAATAATTTTTTTTTCTAAAATATCACCCCCTCATCCCCCCACCCCCACATAATGCGTTTTGAAGCAAAACGAGTGTTTAGTTCTTTCGTGTGTTATATAATAATAATGACACATTAACAGGGTCCATTGTCTGAGAGAAAAGAGATTCGTCAGTCCCAATTAACATCGATTAGTTTTCCCATGCGTTTTAAGAGCCGATCCTCCGCTAAACATAGCATCTACTTTTCATTCCCACCTGCCAGAATAATTTAGTAAGTTTAGGAGTTTTTTACGCCTCCTGCCAATCTCCGAAAATGATACGCAACACGACTAATAGGAAAACGCTGACTCTTCTCTCGTCATATTATTATGCTACTTGCAAGCCTAACCCCCACTTTTCATTTTTTTTATCTCCCTTTTTCCCACTACACATGCACACGTTGGGTGAAATAAGAAACGCTTTCACTATGAGTGATTTGTCCCGTACGGGAATCTAATTTACTTGATTAAGAATTCTCATAGATCATTCATATAGCAAAATTAAAATTATTACTTTAGTAACGGTTTTTATCTCCCCTCCACGTTTCTACATTGCGTGTCACACACCATTATAGGGCTATCTGTCAAGGGTTTAATCCTAGGATGCAAAAATGATTGTCAAAAAACGAGTGGGAAATTAATACAGAATCAGGGAGAATATATACACTCCTATTTTTTTATTATTAACGTGGCATTTTTAAAAAATAAGGATTCTACATTGACGGATTTTGAACGTTAATTTCAAACTGTCATTGGACTACGTATGAGTAAAATAATGAGAATGGAAAAAAAAAAACATACATTTTAAATTAAGAAGAAGTTTTTCATGTTTGTAATTTATAAATGAACAGTATTTTATGCAAACTGATGCTTTCATATATAACAGGAATTTATGGTAGGCAATCAAATACTATTAATTTGGGGGCAAAAATGTTTTAAATTCTAAAATATCTTACTATACAAAAATGGCCTATGCTCGGACAGAATTTTTCTAATGTGTAATTGCTTAATTAAGGCTCATTATCCACTGGAGCAATGCCTGTAAAGTGAAAAAAATGGAAAATAGGAAAAAAATTACTCAATATTCATAACGTTTTGGTGCATCCAGCTGGCTATTTTTAAACATGTAATGTATTTCCTCCAGTTATTTTTTTAAATAAAGGCTTTTTGAGATGTTGTACTATCATCGTTTTTTGCTATGGGCAGCTTGTGTCCATCAAAGACACTGCTATTTTAAATGAAGTTAAATATGTTAAAGGGACCACCTCTGCATAGTGACCACTTTTTTCATAAGTTTGGTTTTAGTGCATATGCTTTCTTTCATAAAAATTATATGTATATTGGACACTTGTATACAGTGACCAACTTTGGCATTTTTAGTGGTCGCCTTTATCAGGTTTTACTGTACATGTATTTGCAATTATGAGTTTATACTGTTGAAATTTGACGAAATGAAACAGCCAGGCTGGATGCACCAAAACGTGATGAATATTGAGCAGTATTTTTCTTTAATTTGATTTTATAAGTTATAGAGAAAATGGCTTTTTAAAATAATGAAAATTTAACATTATATTTAACCTTGTTCAGAGGGAAATGAGCCTTAATACATTGTGTGTGTTTAAAAGTAGATTTTCGAATTATATTCTAGCACAATTCACAAACTTCAATTTGTAAAAATTCAAAATATGATTTTTAACAAGAATTTGTATTTATTGCAGCTAATAGCACATTTCTATTCAGCAGACATCCTAAATTTGTTATTTATTAGCAGTAATTAGTTGCATTGTCTTAATACAAAAAATGAAAAGGAAACATAATTGCTTATAATTTGTGTGCGATTCGTCTGAATGTATACATTATTACATTATTTACATTTTTTCAAAAGCATTAGCAAATCATTTGTGATGCTATGCAAACGTCACCTACCAAGGTTCCCCACCTTTAAAAGTGCATACAGCAAGCGCCATTGCTTTAAAAGTGCTTTCAGTATTTTATAGCTTAATAATGTGCTCTATTCAAAATGCAGGTACATGTATCAATAGTGCAGTTAGGGGATATATTTATTAAATTTACACTGGTATGACTGGCATAGGCTTTGAGTCATAATAAACTATAACAAAATATATAATAATAGAATATAATGTATTTAAAATATAAATTTCATATCAATTTTCAATGTCTTTATATAAAAAATGAATAAAATATTAAGTTATATTAATTGTTCTACACTTTGGGAACAAAATCTCTAAAAAAAGTTATTAAATAAAGATGAACATCACTTTCTATCCTATTAAAAACTATCTCATAACTGCTAAATTAAACACTTATATAAAAAATATAATGAACATCTCAGTTTGCCATTTCATTTAAATTTCTCATTATAAATCATCACCATTCCCAACTGAATTCTTAAAAAAATCAAACAAACACAAGATTTTGTTAAAAATGTTTTAACATTTATAATGATACAAGAAAAAACATCTAACAACATTGTGCTGGTATATAAATGGAAATTCTGGAACCACCACAAAACAAGCATTTGCAGAAATAGCGCTTTACTCTCCTAATTTAAACAAAAATATAATTTACACTTTAACTAAACCCAATTGCAAAAAAAAAAAAAATGCTACTAGAATAATAAGCCCCTGGATATTCGTGTTAAAAAATGACTACTATTTTACAGTTACAAAAATGGCCAAATTTAGAAATGCATCGTTTTAAATGTTTAATTTCATTTTAATAATACAAAAGAATTCCATAATTAGGAAGGTTTAAAACCTAATACCCAAAAATGATAAAAATTAAGAAAGCAACTTATGATATTGCTTTATTTATTTTGAACTTAATGGGTGTAGGGTTTGATAACATTGCCTTTCGTCAAGCGCTGCACAACGGCAAAACAAAATTGAAATTTGACAAATCTAGTCGGTACTAAACAGCCACGGAAAATAAGAGAACTTTTGCCTTAAACACTGTATTATAAAAGCGTCCTGTTACAACAATGCCACTGACATCATTGCTTATATTCTAACATCTACTTCTGTCAGATCATTGCTGCCCAGTGCAGCAATCTTGATATTCTTAAATCCACAAAAAACAATTGAAAAAGGTGTAAAATGTGATTTTTCTCATTACTCAGTATATAATATTGGTTGTTAGTCGACCGTTTTTTGGTGCTCCGGCTTGAATCACTTCTTCCAAGTTACTGTCCAATGGCCGATACAGGTTCGTGTTTGGTCTTCTGCGTCTTTCTTGCCGACCCTCCACAATTAGGGCCAAAATCTGCATTGAAAACAAAAGTCGATTTGCTTCTTTAAATTTCCAGCAACAAGGGAGCGTCCATAAACCTCGTGGACACATTTTTAGGGAAATTGAACTCCCCTCCTCCCCCCTTGTGGACTAGTGTGGATTTTCAGCAACCCCCCTCCCCCCCTGTCCACGTGACTACTGTTTTTTTCCTACGTTGTTGATCGTCAAATTCAAAAATTAATCAAAGTTTAACGAAATTTTAATACGGAGTCCGGTAACTGAGTAAATTATATCCCCTGAGCTTAATAGAGTTCAATAGAGCTTAATAGATACATGCAAACCAATTTTAAACTTGTAAATCTGTGTTCATGTATGTACATTATTATTGTTATTACATGTACATGTCGAGTTTATTTCTCATAAATCCAGATGCATTGTATAACGATCTGATTTCTTAGGTACCTTTAAGATGGTTATAAGCAAATTCCACTGTATTCTGTATTTAGTGCTGAAAATAAGCTGTAACCATTATAAATTTAAAAGAATTTAACAAGCAATTCTTACCTTCTGTTTGTTATGGAAAAGGACGTACATCACAATGCACATTCCAACCACAGTCAAAAAGTAGATGAAGAAATGGCTATCGCCGTTATCGAATTCATCGTTTCCAATGGCATGATTAGGATGTTTGGGAATCTGGGGCCTAGATTCGTCTTTCGTGGTTCCGCTTTTTCCGGCATTTTTTTCGTCTGTTATGTAAGCACGCAGAGCCAACGTCAAATACGTAAAAATGCATCAAACTAATAGGAATACGAAATCGAGCGTGTTAAGAATCCCTACCTTGTGTGTCTTTTTCGCTGTCATCGTTCTTTTGCTGGTTGTCGAGATCATCTACAAAATAAAATGTGTTAGTGGTTACGGCAGGGACTATTATAATATGGTAAAACTGTTTTTTTAATATACTCCAATGTCCAATACCTGTACCTTCGACGTTATCGTAACTGGGGTCGTCTGTATTTGGTGAGTTTTGAAAATCTATAGTTTCGTCATTGTCTTCGGGAATTTGGGTGTCGACATCCTTGGGCAGGTCTGCAGGTGGATCTATGGGATCCTTAGGCAAGTTCGGAGGTTGCACTTGGGGATCCTTGGCAGGGCTCGGAGATGGTGGTGTTTGGGGATCCTTAACAGTATTTGGAGATGGTGCCTGGGGATCCTTGGCAGGGTTCGGAGGTAGTGGTAATTGGGGATCCTTGACAGTATTCGGAGGTGGTGCCTGGGGATCCTTGGCAGGATTCGCAGGTGGTGCTTGGGGATCCTTGAGAGGGTTTGGAGGTGGTGCTTGGGGATTCTTGGTCTTGTTTATCGTTTCTTGTACTTGCTCTGGTGAAGAGGGTTTATCAGGGGATGACTTCTTACTCGGATCGGGTTTAGTTTCGTTAATTTTTATAGGTAATAAAGGATTCTCTCCGTTTGTTGTTGAAGTGGAACTCGGTGGACGTTTTTGATCTTTAACATCTGGTGTGGGCTGTTTACTATCGCCTGAAGATGGAGGTTTTGCAGCTTCAGATATTGGAGCAGTTTTGGCGGCCTCAAATATTGAAGCATTGCTTGCTAGGGGAGTATTGGACCCATTATCGGCAACATTAGCCTGAGTTTGGTTATTTAATATGTTTTTTACGGGTTTTGTTGCGCCCTCGGCTAAAGACTTGGTCAAATCAGTCAATGGGTTAGATCCGCTCGGTGGAAAGTCAGCTTTAACATTTGTCGGTGCATTTGCAGATGAAGATGCTGCAGTTTTGGAGCTTTTATCCAAAATATTTGATAGAATTGTTTCCTTATCTATAAGTTCTGCAAAAATGAAAAGAAAATGCCAATGATCAAGATGACCGTTATTATTATAACCATCGGCATATCAAAATATGTGAAAAAGTGTCTGCTAATTTGCAATTTCTACAAATATAATGGATTTTTTACATTGGTTTAAATGCTTCACGCACAATGGCAAGCGCAAGCAATCATTGTATCGAACATAACAAATCTTGAATGACCAGTTAAGGGGGCGATCCCCACTATGATCCCCAATGGTTAAGATGGGGCTGAATTTCGAGCTGTTGTTTTTCCCTTTTGTTTTTAAAATTTTTTGAATGATGAAAAATCCTTTAGGTGTGCATTGATTTCTTTATCAAAAATAAAATTCCATAATTTTACAAACAAATATCAAAGTT
>JAQGCC010003851.1:0-14338 GCA_034698905.1 Xestoiulus laeticollis
TTAGATGCACATGTTATTTTGAGTTGGATAACATTTTAGGGTAGCATTATTTATGGCATTGAATTGTACATCGCATTTAATGCAGAATATAAGCCTTAATTTTTTTGAGCCTTAATTTAATTAATGAATATAATGCAGAATATAAGCCTTAATTCTGCACAAAACTAGAATTAATAGCTTGCGAGGGATGCAGCGTATTAATTTGATTGAAAATTAACTCATGCCCTCTGGAGCTATTGCCCTATACCTGAACTGTTAAATTTACAAAAGCCATGCATTTTCTCCATAACTTGTAGATATAAATTAATGAAAAAAAATTCTCAATATTTATTACGTTATGGTGCATCTATCCATCTGGCTTTTTTTAAACAGGTGTTTCTTCCATGTATTATTTATGGAAAAAGTTATGGAGAAAATGGTAATGAGCCTCAAAGGGTAATTACAGTAAGGCATACAAAACCAACTACATGTAGGGAAGAGTGGGGCACATTTGAACATTTTTTGAAAATATTTTTTTTCAACTGTTTAATTGTGTTTTTTTAAATTTCCAACACTATATATAGTTAGTTTATGTGCTTATCTCTATTCCCAATTTTTTGCAAAAATCTTAATTTAATTGTTACAGTGTTTTAAATCATTTGAATTTTTTTAGAAAAGTGTTCAAATGTGCCCCATCATAGGGCACATTGAGCACAAATTGAACTATTTTAACTTATTTTTATAATTTGTCTGGCTTAAGACCAAAGCTTTTTGGTTTTGTACAATCGCACCATAGTTAGGCTATTCCGAAAAAAAGAGGCCATCACGATCAATACATATACATGTACAAATTTGAACATATTTAAACTAATTGAATGTTTAATTTATGCAAAATTAAATTAATTCACATATTGATAGGCAATTGGCCCATTCAAATTTGCCCCAGTCATGCCGTTTAAAAGTGCCTTACATTGCATCACGAGGCTTAAGTGCTTTAAATGACCATGTGGAAGTGTAATATCTTAAATGCTGACCTATCCATAAAATAGGCCATGTAAAAAACTGCATATACATGTATAGGTATCATTGTAACCAATCCTTATTAGAAATAGACCCCTGTAAATTATTGCGAACTTCATATTGAAAAATTACTTTACCTGTCAAAAAACATGAAATCCAGCATAACTTAATTTGTGTGCATGCAGGCCTTCCACCAATTTGAAACTACATCCCAATATGTAGTTTTGGTGCTGCCACATACTCACACATTTGAAATTCATTTTAAAAAAAAACTGTCTACAATAATTTTAATGCTCAAATGTGCCCCGGCCACTCTCCCTTAATTATCATTGAACTAAAATTACATGGACCTATCATATGTGTTGATATGAAATTGCAGATTAGAGTAAACATGTTCCAGCAGTCTGCATATCATTCACACTTGTATTACTAGTTTGGAGCTCATATCCACAATCATGTTGTGCAAATATCTCTAATCGAATTACTTGAAATTGAGGATGTACTCCAGTTAGAATAGGGCCTACAGAAAAATATATTGTTGTTAATAGTAAATCAATATGATGCTAAGCTGAGCATGGAGTGTTTATAGTTTGACGGATGCACAATTTAACAAATGATGGTTTGAGGTTAAGGTTAAACATTTTTTTATTATGAACAATAGAGCAGATCAATTTTATTGCGTAATTATTTTACGGCATTGCTATTTCACCAGGATGGTATTTGATGATACTATCACATTTATTCCTTGGATTACTTGTTTGAGAGAGGATCAAAATAGAACTACACGTATGATAATAGTACTGTTTGTCAGTGACGTGTCTGCAATTTTTACGTCCTTATTTTGTGAGATGGCTTTCAACGTTTACTCTTAGTGCCTTTTAGAATAGGAAACATGAAACAGAGCTAGCATATGGTTTCCTGGTTAAATTGATTCAGAAAGATATAAACCAGAATGCTTTCTAACCCATTTTCATAGTATTAGTGATTAGAGTATATGCTACAGAACATCAACAGAGAAATAATCATTATCTGGCAATGTAAATCTGGAATTGCATCTTGATGGATTTAATAGGAAGTTTTATCACAAATAAAATTGAATTGTAGACAAGATTACTTTTCCAAAATATTTTTCTCAGCCTATAATTTAGCAGTTGCAATATGCCCTACATGTACATACATGCTTTGCAGAATTCCTCCAGGGTTCTCATTTGTCAGGGTTCCATGTATGGAAATCTCCCTGCAGATCTGATCTTCCTGGAATAGTCAGGGAAGAGTATTTTTTTTGAAAGTCAAGGAAAATTTAAGCAGCAAGACAAGAAGTTGTTAGACATATTGTCATATTTTAAGGATTTTCAGTCTTCAGGATGCATGGTCAGGGAAAATTGTTGGAAAGTCAGGAAACCCTAGCTGTCATATGGCACACAGTTGCCAGGGTATATGGCAGGGTACATACAGCTAATAATATCAGGAATTGTATTCACGTTCCAGCAGAGGATGCGATAATTTGGGAATGTTTATAGTTTGTGACGTGCATTGTTTGCTGTGAGCTATAGTGAGAACATTTTTGCTGTGTCCTCATTTAAAAGTAAGTTTTGTTTTTATGTAGACCACACCCAGCATTAGAGTTTCGCGTTGCAAAATAAGCTAATGTCGTTCTTTAATGTTCCATCCTGGTGCGTTTAAAGTCTGGGCTCGTTATTCATGCAATAGTTTTGTGATGAGAAAGCATTGTTCAAAGTAGTGTTTTGTAACTTCCTGCAGGTAAACAATTGCCCATGCATATAATACTATGACCACAAAACCCTGCAAGAAATGAGCTTGATTTGCATGACTATTTGTTACAAAAAAATTAAGGTGACTGTACATTTCTGTTGCAGCGGCCTTTCAACATGTCCGTGATAACATCGACAATTTGAATGGGAGGATAGGAGTCCAAGACACAGATTTAATTTTTCTCAAAGGGATAATGGATAATCCTGTCATGAAATCCTTGGTCAAGGTAAGTGTTCGCTGAATAATTTTTAATTACGTTTTGCATAACTGCTTCGCAAATTAATGTCTAAGCCATTCGTGCTAATGAATATAATAGGAATATAAATTTGTGTGTTTCATATGCATGCCACATTTCCTACATTACGTAATTAAATTTAAAGTGTTCTAGCTAAGGAAAATCTGTTAATTGCTCTACAATTTAATTATGCACGGTCGGCATAAAAACTAAGTGCTTTAATCTGAATAATTTGAAAAGGTATTTTTGTGAAAGGTGTTGCATTGTTGCCTGCAAATCTTATTTATCTTGACATTCCTTCCTCTGTTTTTTAATACTGGCAAAGACAATGTAGTTTTAATTACTATCTCAGAATCAGGGATAATCAATTTTTTTATATTCCCTTACCAGATGCAGGACAGGCTAGAAGAAAAGGACAGTACCTTACATCCTGTTGGTACAGGGAATCTGCAACTAATGAAAGAAGTTCAAACGCATTGCCGTGCAAACAAGAATCGAGATGCTCAAGAATTGGTCCAAATTTTGCAGGATCCTCACCTCAGGGTGAGCGCATTTCCATTAAATTTATATAGACTTCTATAGAGTTAGTACTAATTTGTATGCACATTTTGTAGGCCCTGTTAGATGCTCATGACACTGTTGCCACAAAAACATACGAGTCACCTAAAAAAGATCCATCTGAACCCTCCACTCCCGATCCTCCTTCAAACGGAATACCACCAGATGCCATCAGGATGGTTGGGTTGCGGAAGAATCCAGATGAGCCCCTGGTAACTAATATATTTATTAATGTATCTTGCTGATGTATAAACAGCAAATGTGTTAAATAGATTTGAATGAAATATGAGATGTCCAATGAAATATCTGCAATCAATTACTCTACTTTCCTTTTTTATTCAGGGTGTAACTGTACAAATTGATAATGGAGAATTGGTGATTGCCAGGATTCTTGGTGGTGGCATGATTGACAAACAAGGCATGTATGAAAACCTCTGAGAAGTTTTAAAATATTTTGATGAATTCTTCAAGAACGTTAATTATGGATTTTAGGTTTACTCAGGGTTGGGGATGTGATAAAGGAAGTCAACGGTGTAGAAGTTGTTACTCCTGAGCAACTTCAAGAACAGATAAAAAAATCGCAGGGCAGTATTACTTTGAAAATAATGCCGAGCTTTGCAGATCCACAACCGCTTGCACAGGTAGGTCAATATCATTTAAAGACGGAGTTTTCAAGAAAAAAAGGTTATAGCATTAAAAACTTGTCGACCTCAAATCGAAAGTTAAAAAATTATTAATTCATATCTCTGACATGGAGAATTGTAATCATAAAATTGCATCTGAAGTATGCGGTGCACTTAATTTTGCATAAAGGAATTAACCTTCCGATTACACGATGTATCAAATTTAATGCAGGTTTTAATTTATGCCCAGCTGATAGATTTCTTGTTTTGTACGAGCTGGTTCAACGGTTTAAATTTAATGTTTGTATGTAATCATACAATGAAGCTTTGATATCAATTGCAAACTGAAACCGTTAGATGTAATGGGAGTTGCAAATGTTTTAAAAATGTGTTTTGCATTTACATGCAAAATTTCACCGAAATGAAATAAGCGAAGTGTCATATTTCTTTTGGATTTTTGCACTGCAAGCTCTGGATTATGTCGGAATGGTGAATATTGCATAAAAAGCTCAAAATATCCCTGAAAATTATATTAGCATTTCCCTTGTGTTCAATTCTTTGCATGCCGATTATGATAATGATATGCGTAATTTTACTGATCTGAAATCGTAAGAATTTGATTGCACAATAGTTGTTTTATTTTAATTAGATATTTTGCACATTTTAGCCTGTTGTCAATGTAATTCAAGTTTCAATTATTAATGAGTGAATATTAATAAGTGAATAACTATTGCTGACAAATACACCAAAACATTCCATTTTTTTATTAATTTAACTGAATGCGGAGTCAGTTTATTTAAATAATGTGTTGGGCTCACATTAATCAAATATTCACTCATGATGCATGGAAACCTGAGTTCCACTTTTGTTGTGTCACTGTTTTTGAAGTTATGTTTAAGGTATCGTACCCGTAGTTTAGTTTTCTTATGTTTTGTTCTCAATTCCATTTGAAGTCACCATCGACGAAAAAAGAAAAAGGAGGTAGAAGGAGCCCAAGCACGCCACGCACTCTGAGAAAGCTTGTGAATAATTTTAATGAGAATCTGCATGTGTCACCCGTAAGTTTGGTTGCTCGTTTATTTTAGCATAACATGGACGATGGCACTTTACTACTCTTGCATTTTTTGACTGTGTACTCCAGCATCTTTTTGCAGAACTTTCTATTCTTTCGTAATTTCAAACATTATGCATGCAACATAACACAGGCTTGCTTTTACTGATAATACATGAAGAAAATTATCTTTCATCATTTGTGTAAGAAAAATTCATTTTCTTTTTTTTTAAATGATTTATATTATTGTAAGTAATTTTAGCAAATGTCCATAGCTAGTGAAAATATATGTTCAAAATTTGGCAAACCTTTTATAAATAACTTTAATTAAATATTTTGTATTTTTACTAGATTCGTGACATGATCGTTATAGATATTTGTACAATGTGTTAGTCCTAAAAAATCAAGATTTTAAAATTTATTAAAACTAAGTCTTTGCAGACAACTTCTTGCACAATCTTAAAATTATGAATTAAAACGTACTACAAGTTTCGGCATTCTGAGTATTTACTTTTTGACTTTCCCTTTAATTTAATGTTAAATTTACGTTACAATTTCTCTGCTTTCTATCTTCACATTTGAGCTTTTGGTTTTATTTTACTTTCTGGTACAATTCACATAAATGCGTCAAACATATCTCTTGCTGTTATTAAATTTATTTAGTATCTTGATCAATGAACGAATCTAACAATCTATGTTGAATTCAATTCGTTTTTATGTTTTGTTATTTAAATGGCTTTTTTCTTCTTATTTTTAGACATATGTAAAAGCATTGTTTTCCTATGATCCCAAGCACGACACCATACTTCCATGTCCAGAAATTGGACTGGCGTTTAAGCAAGGCGACATTCTGCAAATTTTGAACCAGACCGATCCCAATTGGTGGCAGGTTAGATACATTAAATGTACTTAAATAAACAGAGAACAATCACCGATTTTCGAGATGGTTGTATGCTTACTACTCCCGAAGGTGAAGAGTTCAAAGGAAAAGCTAATCCACATTGGTTTTAATTCAAATGTTTACTCATTGTTTTTATTAATTTTACTAATTTAATTTCTAGGCTAAGAGAATGGACGGGAATGGTCCAACTGGACTAATACCCTCTCAGGAACTTGAGGAGCGGCGAAAAGCATTTGTTAGACCGGAATTTAATTATGCAACAAAAACCAGTGAGCTCTTTTTTTCAGAACATTTTTTTTTGAATTTCTAGCAGGGTGAGATGAAATTTCATTTTAACTGTACTGCATTAATTTCAGCAATCTGTGGGACAAGAGTTGCTAAGAAAAAGAAGAAGCAAATGTACCAGACAAAGCAAAATGCTGGTAAGTTTTTATTTTAGTCATTGATCGTTTGCCACGTTTGAATGCCGATACTGAATGTAATAAAATTTCATTTCATTTTATTTTAGAATTTGACAAAGCTGAACTTGTTTTGTACGAGGAAGTGGCAAAAATGCCACCATTTCAAAGGAAGACCTTGATCCTGATTGGCGCTGAAGGGGTTGGGCGGCGTACGCTAAAAAGTAGACTGTTAAGCAACGACCCAACAAGATTCGGCACAATAATTCCTTGTAAGCAAATAGTAATTATATTGATGAGTGTGTCAATTTAAATTTTATCGGACTCTGGTTCCTTTCGGGAACAGAAAAATGTAATGATTTATTTACATTTTGCAGATACTTCACGTCCTCCTCGAGAGGGTGAAGAGGATGGAAAGGCATACTTGTTCACTACAAGAGCAATCATGGAATCCGAAATTAACGACAACAAATTTTTAGAGTATGGCGAATACAACGAGCACCTCTACGGGACAAAACTAGATAGCATTAGAACGGTTATTCGTTCGGGAAAAATGTGCGTCCTCGACTGCAATCCACAGGTAAATGCTCGCTCTTTTCAGGATTGGAGTAATTCGATGATTCCAACATGAGATTTTTTTATTACAGTTAACTCAAATGTTTTCATTAGTGTCCATAATTATAATTACTTGTAATATGCAATATACACATTGTGGCAAATCTATTGAAATTGAAGAATTATAGTTTCAATATGAAAATTTTTAAGATGTATAAATTGTACCATAAATCGCTGTATATTTGCTTTACAATACAGAAATATTCATTTATAGTGGCTAAGTATAGAAACTTGTGCAACGGTGTTTCATTCAATACCACCACCCATGCATAGAAGGGAAAAATTTGTTTAAAAAGGGGTGCCCTTACACGAGTAAATACAGTAGTTGATCTCAAGGGGTAATGGAAGTTTGGTTGCAAAAATTCAAAGTTATTTTGATTTGTTTTCAGGCACTGAAGGTATTAAATACACCTGAATTTATGCCATATGTGGTATTTATTCTGGCACCAGGAATGGAAAGACTCAGACAGATCTATGACCAGAAGCATGGTCATGGCAGTAGGAACTTGACTGTAAGTGATATCAGTTAGAATTGAGATTTTGTAATGATGCCATTGCATTTTAGTGCATTTTCATGATATTTTAACTTTGGTTTTATGCATGAAGTAAATACGAGTAGGCAAATTTGGCATGAAAAATGCATTGCTTTTCCTAATGACTGTTTTTGATATTCATGAAAGCCGAATTTAATCGTACCCAGTTCAAGCTCCATTCTAGTGAATTTTAAAGTGTGTTGCTCGTTTTCCATGCATGGCATTTTCTTTTTTTCCCTCTTGCTTGATGTAGTTTGAACGATCGTCTAGTCGTCAGTCACGTAGGGCTAAGACTTTGGAGTCACTCGCCTCTCTTTACGAGGTAAGTTGTATGATTTTTTGTTTAGTTTTTGCATGTCGTTTGTACATAGATGTATAAGTACAGAGTGTTGATAATTTTAAATGCATAGTTTGATATGCAAGAAATTGAATGCGAATTATGCATATGATTTGTTGCGAGTTTAACTATTATATGTTATATGCTGTAACGTTTCAAACATTATTTTTTAATTAGAGGTTATTACATATTGAGAAATATCCTGATTTTTTTGTTTAAAATTAACGGATATCAGGCATATATGCCTCGGTAGATTTTTAAAATAAATTAACAACATTATGAAGCAAGATTACATAAAAACACGACCTTGCGGCTTGGTCGTGTTCACGTAATCTCGCTTCATAATGTTGCGAATTATTAAACATCCACTGGAAGCATTCCTTCCTGAAGAAATTGAGAATCGTTTTCCACGATAGCCAAAAACAGTTCTAATACAGTCGATTTGCCATTTAGGAAGAAGATCTCAAGAAAACAATGGAAGAAAATGCTCGGCTGCAGCGTGCCTACGAAAAGTTTATCGATACTGTGATTGTGAACGAAGACTCTGAGACTACATTTGATAAGTTATTAAAGGCTGTCAATTCACTCAGCACTGATCCCCAGTGGGTGCCAGTGTCGTGGGTTTATTGAAAAGTCGCCACAGGGTTTTAAAACACAGTAATGGTTGTATGTATTTTTTTTTTAAAAATGCAGTTTACTCATTGGAAACATTTGAACTCATTTTGCTAGAATCTTGCATTATTAGGTTTCTGTTGGATCTGTTAATTAGTTGCATTTAGCAGCAATACAGTTGGATGGGAAATATAGACTATTAATGACAAGGGCAAACATTTAATCATGAATTTGAACCCCATTTCATAAATTTATTTTGTAATGTTTACTCGATAAGCAAAATCTGGGCAATAACTACTATTACTGCCTTGTGAAATAATAATTGTTGCGTTTTAATCCATTTGTACAGTTCTTCTTTCACTGCCATAACTCATCACAGAGCACTAATTTTCAGTCTTGCTTTTAATTGCCATAGATACGATCTCAACAGCATGGCTTCAAAATTAGACTTAAGAAATCGCTACAATTTCAGTCTCTTAATCATGTTATAGCCACACTTTGCACGTGCCAGAGTTAACATCCAGCTCTTTGTTGAACACAACAAATCTGTAAGCAATATAACATTTTCAAATTTTTCCGCTACTGTATATGCCACAAATGAACATAATTATTTTTCAAGCCACTGGCACATCATTACCATCTTTGCCAATTTTCATTTTTTCATTTCATACATCCCCAGATTTAGTTCAAATTGTATAATATGGTCACAATTCATGCCACTAGTTTAAATTACTATTTTAACATCATTGTAAAATTAACATTATCTCGGGATATTTTGTAAACATGGTGGTAGCACTAGTGTGTAGCTAGGCCTCAAATTTTAGCACGGATATGGGTTTTTCTTTTGTGATCTAAATTTGGTTTATTACACTTGCATTATGTTTTTGCTTAGATGAGAGGCTTGGCTGGCATAACTGGCAATTCTTTCTTAGTGGGTCCTAAGATGCTAAGGAAACACTTTTCAAAGAATGCTATGTAGATTCCTTGAAAAAAATTACAAGAACTAATAATTGAAGAAAATTGAAACATGCTAATCTTGGAGAGTGAAGCAATTTAAAGATTGAAATTTTCCCGAGTTTTTGCTCAATGTTTCCCTTCAGTTCGTGACCTCTTGCTTAGAGCTGAAGGGAAACCAAGTTTATTTGGCATAACGATTCCATCTTGCATTTTTATTTATAATTATGATGGTATCTCTAAGAAATTTGGCAAAGCAATATATCTACTACCATTACTTTTTTCATGGTTAAATTTTAAAACTAAGACCATGTAGCATTGTTTACATGCCTGTAAATGCCTTGAACTTGCCCCATTCTGTGAAAGGGACCTTAGTTTGTGCTTCAGCCTTGCCTTACATCTTGAAAAAAAAATTCTGTATTTTGACATATATCCCAGTAGTCCATAGCAAAATACAATTTATTGCAGCTATTGGAAAAGTGTACATTTTTAATACAACAGAATGTATCATGAAGAAAATTTTAATAAAGCATTTTTACAAATGGCTAGTTTAAAATTAAAAAAGTAATTCGAACCGATATAAATATTTCTCAATTTCCATAAAAAACAATACGGAGTTGAGATTTTCATCTTTTAGCAAAGTTCTTGTTTAAATCTGCTTTAGTTCTCTGTATATTATAGATGTTGCTCTTGATGCGTTCTGCCACCGTCCCGACATCGGCTACCTTGTTGAGTATCGGTCTGAAAGAAGGAAAGGTTACGTGAATTTTACTCCTAATAACATGTATTTGAAAAAAAGTGACTAATGCATACGTTATGAAATCTGTTCCAGCTGTTTGCATTTGAAGCAAAGCTTCCTTCTTTTCTTCTTCCAGGTGCTGTTTCAGGTTTGCACTGCGCTGCATGTCTCGCTCCTTTGCATTTTCCATCATTTCTTGAAGTCGCTTCTGCTTTTCGCTTTCATCCAACTTCCTTTAATAACAACGGTGATAGACATAAATTACGACGTTTAAAAAAGCAAGCAGAATTAGTATAAATTCAATCGCAGATTCCATACTTGGATGACTTCTCTGGTATGTAGCTTTTTTTGTCCAAAAGTCCAGTTTTAAGTGATGGCTTAATCTTGGAGTCGGAGTGATGCGTGTTTTTGTGATGTCTGTGATCTGGTGAAGAAGAGTTTCTCCTCGTTACCTTTTCACAGGCTTTAATTGGAGACCGTGACGAAGATTTTCTGCCATTGCTTTTATTTGATCTCACAATTAAGCCATACTGCTTTTTCGATGAAATTGAAGAAAGATGATCCGACTAAAAAGAGAATGATGGTTAACAGATGTCTCTTAGGCATTTTTACACCAATTTTACTGTGTCGTAAATTTTTCATAAATTATTTTTTGTAACTTGTACTGTTTAAGAGGGTTGCCGTCTATTTTTTCTAAATTATTTTTTAATTAAAGTTTGGAAACTGTTAGGAACAAATGGAATGGCATAAATATTTTATTATTTGTTTACATACATGTATATTCCATTTCATAGAAATATGTCTGTAAAGTTTACGGGCATATTTCCATGAAATGGAATATACATAAACAAAAATTTAAACAAATAATAGAATATTTATGCTAGGTCCTCGTACATTCCATTTGTTTCTGACAGTTTCTAAAATTAAATTAAACAATAATTTAGAAAAAAAGACTTATTCTGGTATGCAACCCTCTTAAAGGCAAAATACTTTGGATAAAACAAATTTACATTCACTTGCCACTAAATGTTTTCCAACGTTATTATGGTTTGAGCTAGAGCTACTTTCTGAACTCGAGCTTCGTTTTTCTCTTTTTATCGGTAGTCTTCTAGGCGAGTCCTGTCTGTCTTTTCCAGTCTTTGAATTGAAAGCATGTGTCTGTTTTCCGTGAACTTTCTCTGAAGGGGATTTATGGTGACTTCTTTCTTTCCTTTTTGTTTTCGATCTGTGGTCAGTTTTCTTGTGCTGTCTTTCGTCTTCATCGGAACTATCTGAGTCTTTAGATTCATGCTTCGAGCGACGGCTTCGCTTCTTGTCGCTTTCAGAACTCGAGTGTCTTTGTCTAGATCTTGAGCTCTTCCTTTTCGCCCCATTTCTTGAGGTGGAATCTGAGTATTCGCGCTTCACGTGTCGGGTGTCGTGTTGTTTTTCCTTTTGTCGCAAACTACGGCTTTCGGAATGGTGTCCGTTTTTCAATTTCTTTTCCCTGTGCCTGCGCTCGTCTACTGACGAATCGTCGCTGTTGTCCTTCTTGCTGGAAGAATGATGCTTGCTTTTCTTCTTTTTATGTTTCTTCTCTTTTTTGGATTTCTTATTGGAATTCATACCCTTTAGCTAAAACAAAAACGGGAGATGTTACATGGAATTCAAACTGATTACTCACAGACACTTAATTGTACTTTTAATTTGCCTTACCATATCAGCGATTTGTTTCATTCTGATAGGATTATCTAAAAGCTTCTTTCGATTTTCATCTTCTTGCTTCTTGATCATCAACAACGGATCTTCACGAATTTTGTTCGCCAGGTCAACCGTAACGTTTCCTACGGAGGATTTGAAGATGGACTCTGGAAGTACATCGTCTAAAAAAACCGCGCAATTCTTAGCACAATGACAACTTGACACGAAAAACAGTAATTTCAGCAATTCCTTTACCTTCAGCCTTGTTCCCTAATCCCGATTCAACCTGTTGTATCACCTCAAAGGTTTTGTCAACGGCACGACCGAGAAGATATTCCTCTTTATTGGCAAGAGCAGATACTCCTTCATACATCCAATCGAGACGTTCGGATTTTTTTCTATAAAATAACATCTTATGAAAACTAACAATCCAATGTTGCACAACCTTAAGGACAAAACCACAACTTACTTGACAACACCTTGATCCTCTGCGAAATGCCGTATTTCTTCCCTGGCTCTTTCCTCTGCCAATTCTTTTTGTAGCTCTTCAATTTTCTTCTGTTCAGCTTCATGCTTTTGTTCTGCCTTCCACACCCTTTCCATATTTTTCATGGTCGTGGGATGCCATGATTTCTTCAAATTCTAATAACGAAATGAGAGGTTGTTGTCATGTAACAGGTAGTAGCTATCAGATTATGCACGTAAAATAATGTTTTTGCATGCACTGTAGATAAGGCATTTCGTCTACCTCGGGGAATTGTACAGTACCCGTGGGGTTAACTGGACATTTCCCCACACATATTTCGCACCCAATTTTGGCATTTTGGATAAGATCTGATTTAGATATGCTAGGTTAGGCAACTGTCCAAGGAAGGATGAACCTGTGGGCCAGTTCCCTACTGCATGCACCTAGTCCAGTGCCTCAATCGCTCTTAGTAATACATTTACACTGTATCTTGTTTTTTGTGTTACTTACCAAGTCTCCTCCACCCATTGTGCACTGATAATAACGGACGGTACGGATAAGAAAATATGTAAAATGTGGAAGAAATATCCAAAAACTCGTCAGACCAACGATCTGCTTACGATCTAGTACTAGCCGCCATTTTTATCGATAGTATCCTTGGGGAGTATCGATCATATCGCTACAAAGTTACGGAGTCCCGGAAAGGTGCAGACGCGAAAACGCCACTAACGCCACCTAGCTACGAATGGGTTACCCAATTTCAAGGTTCCCAATTTAATTTATAGACGCAAAAACACGCCTATTTAGTTGACACGTCATTTAACTTTACTTCGTAAACATCGAACTGTTGTTTAGAATTTAGTTGCAATTTCTGTAATTTTTCAATTTAAAGAAAATGTCGAGTGAAGACTCAGAAATCAAAGGCGGTCATCTTCCTGCTGGTACGTTTATAAACGATGCATTATTTGGTAATTTATGTAAACTGGAATGATCATGTTGAAGTGACCCTGAAAATCGACTTTTGAAACTCCATTACTCGCATTCAACCATATTGTTGACATGCATTTAAATGATTTTAGGATACGTAGGCTTAAATTTGACAGGGTGGATTTGTAGAATATGGAAATAGAAAATTTGATATGACTTTGACAGATTCCAATTTGAAATCATTATTAAATGAGCGCTTTGAGCACATTAATTATGCATATATACAGTGTATAGGTACATGTATAATGCTCATTAATTGCAAAATAGTCCCACTCATGTATAGGTTTTTGTAAAATCTATACTGGTTTGCTTCGATATCAACAGCCCAAAAAATCAAAATCTAACTGGATTTATAATTAGTTAGGATAATTGGAATCCTTAATTCCCCGACCTAGAAACCGTAGTGCAAGCGCCCTAGAAAGTGGTGGTAAGGTAATAGGATAACTTTATAGGTTGTTTTCACTTATTCTCAGGCTATAAATTGTTGAAGTAAACTAGAATCTCTCATTTGTAAATCAATTAACTTTGAACCATTATTATAAGGGTAAAAACAGCGTAGAATATGAATTAGCATGGAGAATGGCATGGCCTTGAAATGCAGAATTAAGATTCGCTGTGTTATGCTCCATGCTCTAGCAATTACTAGCATGGATAAGAGGATGGATGGCATGGCCTTGAAATAAATTCATTTCATGTATTTGGTGGTTTTTAATGTGGACCTAATTCTGCAACGAACATAAGAGCTAAACACCAAAATCTGTGTATGTGATCTCTAGCTCCTAGGTTCTCAAACTTTGTGTGCCGCAATAATATTTAATTTTCACTAAGATTTAACATTTTAGCAGTAAAATCCATTTTTATTAATAATTAAGCTACA
>JAQGCC010003852.1:0-14336 GCA_034698905.1 Xestoiulus laeticollis
CTCCTGCACATTTGATATGATAGTTTGTATACATTTTGTCGTTCAGGTTAATTTTTAAATTAAATTAAATTTGAGAATGAAGATTTGGCAGTTCAGGATTGTAATTATTTCAGTTACACATTTACTTAGTATAAACACACAATTTAAATAATTAAAAGTGATTTATTTTTAGATAATTAAAATTAAAAATTTGAGTATTCATAAAGCTTTCTTATTTTTATGTTATTATAATGTAAAAAAAAAGCATAGGATAAGCATGGAATATGGGGGAATAAAATATTCAAGTGACATGCACTATGTACCCATAGGCCACTATTTAAACTTCGCAACCATGGCGTTTATCTTTTCCATCAACAGAGGGCGCAACGTGTAGTTGAAAAGTCCTCCATTATATTAAAAAAAGTTCGCCTTCTTAAGGTTTGCGCACACTTACCCGCGCGGCATGGCCGCAACGCATCGAAGGAATCCGGGTTACAGATTCTTTCCATTGCTTGCAATGGAGCCGCTCATGGACTGGATTTTCGAAAAGAATCTCGGCAGGTCTTCGTGTACTAAACGCCAGGTGGCAGAGTGGTAGCGTGCTTGTTTTTTATGGCGCTTCTACCACTTGATCCCGAATTTTTTTCAAAATTTGAGATCGTCCGTGGAATCTAGCGCGGGTAAAGAAAAACAAACGAGCGCGGGAATATTTTAGCATAGTGCGCCACCTACCTAAGTGTGCGCATCTACCTAAGAAATGGAAATTCCTTCGATGTATGAAGCAATATTAGTACAATGAAATCTGAGAATAGAGTACACCATTGGGAATAAACCATAGGGTGTGCTACTTAAAGGGATGTGCTATATAAAGGTTCAGCTAAAGTGATGACCATAATGAATCAGATATTATCCTAATGAAGATGGACAAATATATATGTTGCAATATTAAATGGTTTTTAGCATAATTAAACAAAACCGAAAAATACACATAGAATATACAACTGTATCTGTATCCTCTCTACGTAGAGAAATCACCGTCAGCAATTACAAAAATTAGATTTGGTGTTAAGCTTTATTTCCGTCAATGGTTCGTTCAAATTCAACATCGCATTACTTGAGAACAACGTATATGGCTTCAAGATCGCCACCCACATTTGCAAGGAGTACGAGCTTAAATTCACATACATGATTATTATGTAACAGGCATTTGCTCATCCATGCCAGTCCCACGGTCCATGAGTCGATCTTCCTCTTAACAATAGACGATCGCAACGTTACAACTGATATTCACTCAGCACAGTCGCCAAAAGCTTAAACAATCGAACTAATCCACAGAGTTGCAGAAATCTCAAATATGTTTCAACAATCACAATTCCATGATATCTCGGCATTTAACAATATAAAACTGATCCAAAAATAACCAAAATGTTAACGAACTCAACTCATCATGTCATGTTATCAACTCAACAACCCACCCATGAAACTCAGTCAACGTCACGTTAGTCAGGGTAAATCGAACGGCTTAAGGTGCAAATCAGGAGAATTCAGATTTCTCTTTGATGTTCAATGTGTTTGCCAGCAGGCCAAAAAATCAGCAGGATATTCTCCTCAAATATGGCACAAATTGTCTGGATCTCACCATAAGCGTTGATCACGGAGTCTAAGATTGTTGCATGTCCTGCATTCGCGTCACTGTTAGCCCATAGGTCAACTCGACCTGCAAGTTGAAAAAGTGGCATCTGCCATCTCGAGAGCCGCGGTCGTGAGCCTCTTCGTTCAGCACGTTGAGATCAATTACCCCAAAGTGTTGTCCAGTCTGTCGTTAAATACAAAATTGTCCCCTTCCCACAATGCCAAGATACAGGGATCAAAAGTTCCAAAAATGCAGCTTCAAACCTAAAGTATTTAAAATTTGCATAAGATACCCAAGAATGCCATAATTAGCATCATAGTGCCAAATAAAAGGAATAAAGTATGCAATTAATAAAATAATAAGTGATTTGCATAATCAAACAATTATGTTATTTGCGACACGAGAAATGCCTTGTGTAATATTCAAATGTGCTGAAAGAGCAATTAATTATGAACATAGAAATAAGCGGCGGGAAAATGACCCTGAGAGGCCATAATTACAAAATGCGGATTAGGCCAAAATAAATGTGTAATTAGCACGCTTGCGATACTTGTATGGTGACCCTTAAGGTCACGGTTACAGTGACCTCCGCCTCCTTTAGACATCGCCCTCGATGGCCACGTCCAAAGTTGTGGGCTCTTCGGAGACGATCTCTCTGTCGGTGTCAACCATCCATTGGTGTGGGCGATCCTTGTCTCGGCGTAAGACGATTGGTCGGATTCCTTCGTTCTCGTTTGTTCCGTCTTCCTGCGGTTTTTCTCTCCATGGTTTCAGCTTACTGACGTGCGCTGAAAAGCCTTCTAAAGAATCTTGAGCACACAATGTATATAAAACAGGATTTATTTAGTTGATTATGGTGAACTTACTTTGTGCCGGTTTAATTGCGGCGTCATAATACTGAACTTTGTCTCCTACGCCAACGCTCACGTCAGTCCTGGTTTGGTCATAATACCTTGCCTGCTTGCTTTTAGCTAGTTCTAGGAACTCATTTACTAAGCTGCGTATAACGGTGAAGCCGGAAATACAAGGCTCTAGGCATGGCAACAATGTACCCTGAACTTTGCTGGGTTCTGCAAGTGTGACTAATCTAGGGTTCGCACCATAGACGACTGTGTAGGGTGTCGTGCGCAGGGAATTATGGTATGAAGTATTATACTGAAAGCAAACAAAGGGAAGGAAAGTGTCCCAATTTGTGGGAGACTTGTCAACAAATTTCAATAGGTTTACGATTACTTTAACAGCTGCTTCGGCCTGGCCGTCCCCCTGTGGATGGTACAAGCTTGTATTAATTTTGTTTGTTTCCACCAATTTTTAAATAGGACATTGAAAATTTTGAAAGTGAAAGCCTGACCTCTGTCCGAAGCTAATCTACAGGGAAACCCATGTACGAGACCTATGTTTTTCAAAAGGAATTCTGCCACTTTTTGTGTCGTCATATCTTGGGTTGGTCTAGCTATGATATATTTGGAGTAATGATTGATAGCTACTAATATACATGTACATGTATATTTGTTATTATTAAAGGTTGGTGTAAAGCCAACCACGAAATCAATAGCAAGTGTATGGAATAGGGATGTCACAGGGAATGATTGTAAAAACCCTGATGGTTTCACATTAGGCTTCGTGTAAAACTGACACTCAGTCTGATAGTTACTGATGACTTCACAATCCACGAAAGATACAATCAAATCATTATGGAGAGACTCTAATCTCGACAGGCAATACACGTCGGATTGACATCTCCCCTCCCTGTAAACTACTTTAAAGTCCTGATCTTGCAATGCTATTGCCCATCTGGCTAGTTTTCCATAAGGGTCCATTATTGAAAAGAGTTGACACAAGGAGTGATAGTCAGTGTATACTATGAACTTTTTCCCATCTAAGTATTTGATAAATTTCTTAACGCCCCAGTAAATTGCAAAGCATTCTCTGTGAGTTACGGACCAACGCTGCTGTTGTTTGGACAGTGCCTGTGAAGCATAAGCCACTATGTGCTCGATCTCATCGTGCGTCTGTGCTAGGATAGCTCCTATGCCGTATAAACTGGCATCTACTTTCAACAAGGTTTCTTTAGATTGGTCAAAAGGAGTAATAATGGGTGGGTTTGTTAATGCTTCTTTAAGATCATCGAATTCTCGTTTGGAGTCCTCATCCCAGATCCATTTTGTCTTCCCCAAAGCCAACTGTCTAAGACTACGGGACCTATCGCTGAAAGATAATATAAATCTTCTATAAAAGGACAGAGCTCCTAGAAAACTTTTGACTTCCCTTGCATTATTTAATGCTTGCCAACTTTTGATTGTCTCTACGTTTTTTGGATTTGGAGCCAGGGATTTCCCATTAATTACATATCCCAAGTAGATTATGCTATCCTGAAAGAATTTGCCCTTTTCTAGAGCTATTAACAGCTTAGCTTTGACCAACCTAATAAGTACCTCTCTGAGATCAGCATAGTGATCTTTCCTGTTTGGAGAGTGAACACCGTTGTCGTCTTGGAAAATTTCTACAGTTTTATGTTCTAAGTCATTAAAGAGATAATGCATTGTTCTTTGCATTGACTGACTAGCGATTGAAATGCCAAAAGGGAGGTAATTGAATTGATATTGTGCATCAGGTGTGACGATGGAAGTTTTCTCCTTGTCTTCTTCCCTTAGTGGAAGTTGCAAATATGCGGACTTTAAATCAATAAGGGAAAAGCAAGTGCTTCCTCTCATGTTGTCAAGGAGGTCCTCTGGAAGTGGTAATGGAAAATTTTGTCTTAATACGCTCTCATTTAACTTTTTGAAGTTACCGCAAAGTCTCATCTTTTTCGTACCATCAGCATTGAGCTGCTCGACAACAACCACGGGACTCGCCCAAGCAACAGTAGAGTGGGAAATAATTCCCTGATCTAACCACGCTTGACACCGTTTTCTTATAACCTCATGCTTTGCTGTTGTTGTAGCATATGGTCGAGACCATGTGGGATTGGCCATGCCAGTCTCTATCTTAACCTCTGGTAATGGAGTTGGTGGGTCAGAAGATTTTGACAAGCTCTCGTATTCCTCCAAGAGTAGAATGACTTCTTGTACCTTAGGAAAGCTCCTCCAATTCTCAGGTAATGAACCCCAGGTGTCACAGGTATGTCATCTAAATCGGCCTCTTGCAATTTAATTTCGAGTTTTTCATGTCCCTCTGCTTTTGTTTGCCCCCCGACTGGAAGTGTTGTTGTTGCGGCCTCATCTAACAGAAAAGGTACCTTCCCAATTGCAAGTATGTTAATAGAGTTTATCAGTGCATCTGTGCACTCCACTAGTTTTGGCTCGTGTTGTGGGTCCTCCATGGCCTCAATCTCAACTGTTTTGTCGTTCAACTTAGCTGATTTTACTGAAACAGTTCTGGGTCTGAAATTATATCTGGGCTTATCTTCAGTTTGTGAGTGACCTGCGTTCAAATCTTTGTTTTGAGGTGGAATTGTCTCCCTACAATCCATCTCCACCAAGGGGACTTGGTTAGAATCTTCAGAGTTTTCGGACTCGATGTGTATCTGCTTTTCGGGTTCTGTCTTTGGGTTTTCAAAGAGGGCACTCAGATAGAATAAACCATCTCTAAAGTTTAAACTAAGGATGTTCTTCCTGATAAAGTCTATCCCCAGTAAGGCTGAATATCTAGTGTCATGCATGGATCAGAACTCATGCTTAAATTGAACTCCACCAATTTTTAAGTTTTAGTCCCCAAAGCCCTCAACAAAGAGGTCATCGATGGTATGCAGTGTGGCTTGTTTGTTATGAAAATTGTCTGGGCTCTTGGATATTGTTCATTGCTTCTATTGAGAGGTTGTGTGCTAGGACCTGTATTAACTGCTGATACTGTATGGGGAATTAATACTTGTTCAAACTTTTCCTCAATGGCCTTCTGTTGCTTCAGAAGTTCTGTTGACAAGTACTCCTGTAATTCTTTAAGTGTTAGATTCGGGCGATAAGGGCTCTCGTACCGACTGCTCATTTTCTCATCCTTATCTAGTAAATAATCTAAAAAAGAATCCAAGTCAAAACCTGCGTGATCATAGCGGAACGAACCTGTCCAGCATGATGGTAACCCCCTTATAATATGTCCTAACTTTCTGTGATTGGTCATTGCACTATCGAACTCATGCACAAACGTATTTTTTTAAAGTAATATTGTCTTAAAGATTCCCCCTTGGGGTCGTACTTGCTTTCATAAAGCTTCACTTCAGGGAGTTCCCTGTCTCTGGGTGACAAGTGACTTCTCCTAAATTTTGATTTTAGAGTTGGCCAATCAAGTGGTCCTATTTGAGCTTCGTACCAGGCTAGTAGAGGGCCTGCTAAATACTTTGAAAAGTAGTTAGCCATGTCAGTGCTGTTCCAATTTGCTTGTGGAGCCAGCTTTTCATATTTTTTCAGAAATGTATCAACACTTTCATGTTTATCTCCATTAAATTTGAGTAAATTCAATTTCTTACCCTGCAGTCAGCATGTTGTATGCCATGTGGCAGGGGGCAATGTGCCAGAATTTTTGAATGGGAAGATTATTCGGACGTGGCCGATTTTTTGGGAACTATCCCAACATTCGCCTTTACGTGCCTATATAGACAATTAAGGGAGGTTGTGGGAAACCACGAAAAACCACAACCAGGATAGCCGACCGGGGTTTGAACCCAGGTCTCCTGAAATCAAGGAGCTATAAGCATAACAACTATAAGCCAACCTTGTCGGTAAAAGAAAAATCTTTTAAATTTTTTTATTACTGCCCTGAACAAGAATTGGCAAAATTCTAATGCAGCATATAGGCATCAAAAGGTAGGCGGGCTCAAAAGGGTCTTATATTGGTGATCGCGGCGTCAAAGCCAATCAGTAATTGGCTTCACAAAAGTCACGTGACGGCGCCTCCAGTTAGTTCCTTCCTCCATGTATGACACGGACGTGAAACGCGGACGCCAGACGCTCCACCCAAAACGTACCTTTAAAATCGCAAAATTAGGAGCTGTCCATAAGTGACGTTAACAATATTTGTCAAAAAAATTGCCCCCTCCCCCTTAAATCAACAACCGTCATTTGAGATACTCTCTTCCCCCTATATACGTCAACAAGTTTAATATATTTGTCTAAACATGTAACTATATTGTATTGTCGCGGATCCTGTATACTAAGGGACAATTTCTTAGTTTAAAAATCATGCAAATCAACACAATAATACAAAAATATGTATTGAAATTGACCAAATACAGAGTTTGCTTTACAGTTGTAAAAAATCCAATTAAATGTAGACATACAGGTACGTCAACTGAGCCTTGATCCTCACTCGATCTCCCCTAGTCAAATTGCGTAATCATTTTCACTACCCCCTCCCCTGCATAAAATAATAGTGCATATAACTTAGCTACATGTATATGTAGCCTATCATTGCATCCAGCTTTAATATTGGGTGGGCTAATTCATTTGCACTCAAGTAGGGAAATATACATTATCCAATTTCTTACACCTAATTAAAGTCAGTATTAATTATGTTTTAAATTCGGGTTAAATAGTTTGTTGTAATTTCCGATTTTTTGGTCATGAGATGTGGCCGATATAGGTTATTCCTGATATCACAATGATTTCTTTAAAATTATAAATTGTTAATTCAAAAAAAAAATTGGAAATAAATGGAATCTGTTAACAGACTCCATTCCGAAAGGGTTAATTCCCCAGAGGAAAAATCCTTACATGGATGTATAGATATCCACACAAATTGTAAGATACTTATGGATGTCCATTTTACTTTGATCCATTGTTATTGATATCCACAAAAATCGTATTGAAACATATGGATATTGATTTATGGATATAAATCAATATATGGATATTGAACATAATATATGGATTTGATTCATCTAAATGGATATTTATATAACTTCATAAATCATTATGGGTATCCATAAACTTTGCACTGCACACATTAAGCTAGGAAATACGCAGTTTTATCCATAAACATTTATGTTAATTAACGTACAGATTTTGAAGAAAATAAATCCTCTTATGGATATATAGATATCCATACAAGAAATCCACTTATAAACATATGGATATTCATAAAAGAAATCCACTTATGAACATCTGGATATCCATAAAAGAAATCCACTTATGGATATATCGATATCCATAAATTGGAATTCCATTATAGATATATGGATATCCATACTAATAAATGTTTTAAACAAATCTCCATACTATGGATATCCATATATGAATATTTCCTCTGGCAAATGTATTAATCAGTTTTTTTTAAATGCAAAGAAGAGTTATTCAGTGCAGTTTAATGGATTCTACAATAGGTATAATTAGTCTTAACGTTAAACTATAATTCCTAAAAATTCTAAAATTGCAAGGGTGGAATCTAGTCTTTCCACACTGAGGGGCTTGCTAATTCTCTGGAATTTGGAGTTAAGCTTTCTTGATGCTATGTGGGGAAAACTTTCCTAAAATGGTCCTGAGTGGAGTTGGTCAAGATGATGTCCAGGCAAGTGAGAAAAGACTTGTCAGGAATTTTCTCACTCTGACTAAGACAAGTGTGATTGTCAGGGCCTCCTGACAAAACCAATTCTCTCCTTTGCACTGAGGGACCTTGTTTCTTGAGTAAACTCCAGGTCTCGATTTCCAGGAGAAATATCTGAAGAGAAAAACTTGAGATTACAGTTTTTATATAATAAAACTTCAGTTTATTATCCCGGGTGACATTAAGGAAAATTCACTTTGAACAACAGTGAAAAGGAAACAACAAAGTTCAAGCTAGCTTTAAGTTCCATCCATAAACCATCAAGGCTCATATAGAAGGAAAGCACCAAGTCCCAAACTAATGCCTGAAAAATGATCTTCTATCTGAGGAGTATGCTCAAGATAGGACTGCTTTAGCTGTTAGTCTCTCCAAACATGTTCTGAAGATTTAACACAAGGTCTATGTTTATATACTACTGCTAGAACCTTCCAAGTGAGCAGGGGTGTATGGTTGGTTGCTCCTCCCACCAGAGGACTAGGGTTGGGAGATAATGCGCTTCTCCCCAGGAACTAGCTGCTGGATAGAGAGCGTCAAATTCAAATATGCAGGGAAAAATAGCATGTTACAAAGTACCAAATACATGCACTACAATTTGAGACCTACAGTATGTGACCTAGCTCACAGTGATGAAATGATAGTTTTAATACACGAGAGAGATTAAGAATACTGATTATGCTAATTAGGCAATTTTGGGAATGTGGCAAATAATATATAAATGAAAAAAGATGGTGGGAGAATCACTTCTCTCGGATTCAGACCCTGTGCGGTCACATTTTTGTCGAGAGGCCATGCTGCCTATATTTTATCTAAATTTATAAGTGTTTGCCTATATGTATATCTGCAGTTGATCAGCAAAATTCATGGAAGCATTAAGTTGTTTGCAAGTTCGATTACATGTGCTGCATTTATGTTGGTGCTATTTCATGAAAGCACCTAACATCTTTAGATAGGATCATCACCTTGGATTCGAGCATGTGGATTAGTGAGTAAAATCATATTATAACTGCTGTATGTTATATTAGCCTTTTCTACAAGGATATCGAGAGATTAGCCAGAGCACCTTTAGATTTATAAATGAAGCCAGGAATTTATACACTCAATTAATGCATTCATATGATATTTAAGGAATATAGTGTTTTTTATCACATATAAGCTTATTGAATTATTGTATGTTAACAAATTGCCTTTGGTAATTTTATTTGTTGTTTGAAATGATGATCTTAAAAACTGATCCTTTTTCTAATGTGATATTGATTGTGGGAAAAGTACTGAGTGTATTATATATCAAACTATTTAATTTATCCTTTCAACAATTAAAGGGAACTAGAGCTACAAACTCTCTGTATGAAATTAACTTACCAGTCTTGAAGTGTGAACCTGATGAGACATTCCAGGCAGTCACAGGTAAACAGCTCATAGACCTAGTAGTTGAAATAGATCAAGTGTACAGCTTTAACTTAAATTAATATTTGTACGGCTTGTAGCTTAGTTTTTTTTGGAAAAAAAATGCCTATGACATTTATTTTCTTATTTGCATTTTTTAAAGAACTTCCGGAATCGAAAATTTAATTTATAGTGGCCTACTTTTCTTTCTCTTCAAGATGCCTCTAAGGCATCACTCCATGCACACAAAAATCAATGAATTTTTCTCAGGTGCATTATATTGTGTTTGTTTGAAATGATGTTGGTATCTACAAGTATGCAAGACCACGCCCTATTTAAATACCCCTCATAGTAGTAATCCATACAAATACTCAAGTTAGTAGAGAAGACTAACCATTGTAAATTAGGTGACTCCACACTAATGGCGAGATTGCCCGAAAGTGCATTTTCTCCTATACAGCTGAGTCAACAGAGTTACTGAGTCGTACAAAGTTAGATTACATACAGGGGTGCCTAAAAATTGTTACTGAGCCCCGCAAAAAACAAAGGAAAAAAATAAGAGACAACTGAGAAAACTATTGTGAAAGATTTATATAAAAGCACTCAAAACTATAAAAAATTCATTATAAAACATCGCTGTTAAGATCCCCAGAAATACCAGGCACGTGGAATTTACCCCCTCCCCCATCCCTTCCCCCTCTAGTCAGGCCTGCATGGTTACATAAAACAGGTTTACCGAAAGTCAGTAGACAAATATAAAGGGTTTGTAGACTGTGGTATGTGGAGCCCATAGAACATGTTGGCACAAATGTCTCCTTGACATAAAAAATTGTATTTATCGGATGTATCCCCATGCACTAAGGTAATGCAGGGTAGCCAAATGAAGAACGCAAAGGGCAGCCATGTTAATAAGTTTTCCCATAGGCCTATTGTAAATAATCCCAAATTTGCATTACAAAAACGATTTTTATAGGGTTTTTAGATTGGCAAACACTTTTCAAGATTCGATATTTAGGATTTTTTAGATTAATATTTAGTACCTTTGAAAAGCCTACATTTTTATACCTGAAGAATTTGGTTTTTAATTCACATTTATGCCAAAAATGAGATAAAATTAACTGTATTTTTAGTGCAGATTCGTAATATGTAAAATAAATTGGTGTCCTTATTTAAATGAGGACATGAGGACACAAATGTCTTATTGACTTGTGTATTTTTCGATTATATCCCCCTTCCCTTGGTATTCTACCAAGTCAATGCAGGGAAGCCAAATGAATAAAGCAAGGACAGCCATGTAAATATGTTTTCCTAGAAGCAGAGATGCAGAAGACCTCAGAGACAAACTAAAAGTGATATCATATTTTGCCTTTTTCTGCTCGAAAAATGATATATTTCTGTCATTTTATAGCCATTTTTAGTGTTCAAAACGACGTATTTTTCATCAGATTTTCATAAACGTCCACGTGGAATTTACAGAATCCCCCTCCACCCAGTGGACTTTTGTCGATTTTCTTGAACCCCCTCCCCCTAGTATAGTCCACGAGGTTTATGGACAGTCCCTAAACACCATCCACAAGGTAACCTACTTTCAATGGCGATTTAGCCCTATAATTTTCCGCTTTCCAGCACTGAAATTGACTGAAAGTAAAAACATAGTGTAAGATAAATGTATCTAAAAAGAAAAGGCTTTTCCTCTTGCCAGAGGAATGAACGGCCAAACAATGCTGGAACAATTGATGGTGGCGCCACCAGTTCGTTGACTGGAAATGCGCCGTCCACGGCTGGCTTAATGCACGGGCTTGATGCGCTTTTAAGTAAATGGAGTGACAACAGCTGTTGAAAAATATAAAAAAAATCCGCCGCAGTGATCAATTTGGATGACAGAACGCTCTTGTTTCTTTTGTTCCTCAGTAAGTGCAGGTTACACAAAGCGGCAATCACTATACTATAACTTATAATAACGTACAGTATAGGTACACTGCGGGGTGTCTCTGAAGATGTGCAGTAAGAGACAGTGCTGGTTTTCCGACATACGGGGAAACAGTATCCACGAAACACATTGGTTTAAGTTAAAAAAATGTTTATTTATTCACTGACTTACAGTTTGACTTAAACTTAAATTCACTTAATCAACTAACTAACATAACTAGAATTAGCTGACCTGACACATAGGTTTGCTATTCGATGTCTGACCCTAATCCTGGATTCTGTCTCCTTTTTATTCATCCAGGGAGACAGTGGCGCCATCCACATTTCTTACACAATGCTAAGGCCGAATGCCTTAGTGTTTAAATGCAGCTGACCCTGGGTCATGGGTCACGCACGCATTGTTGTTAGGCTGTTGCCTATCCAATCCAGTGCCGCCCTCAGGTCACTATTCGGCCAGCGTAGCAGCCTGGTCAAAGGTCAACGACCTTTGCATACTTAGTCGGGCTGTGTGACCTCCAGGTGGGCGCGAGGTTGCAAAAAATGTGAGGCTTGGTCTCTGCCTCACATGCAACAATTTCGAAAGGAGAAATTTTGGTCAAAATATCTGTTAATGTTATATATACATTATTTAGAATGTCAAGCAATTTTTATGTACATTATATTATTGTACAGTTATTTTTATTTCTAAAATTCCTCATTTCGTTTTTTGTTCAATCCCAACAAAGGCATTCCACAGTACCCATATTGTATAGTAATGCTGGCGGTTGTGGCGTGCTGAACTTAGTTTTACAGCTGTGATTTCTCTCTTAATAGGGGATCCGGTATTATTTACAAATTGTTATTCTTCAAAGTATGGGTGGGGCTGTTACTCGAAGCATCATGCAAACCATGCACAAAAACTCCATTTTAATATTTACATGTAGTACTTGTATATGCTACTTATATATACTGTATACATGTATAAAAGAATATTTCTGCATTAACTGCAATGCGAATACCTTTTAAGTGATTCACAGCATAATATACACTGTAGTAGGTAATACTCTAAGTACAGTTTCCAGTAAAGAATACTATGAGTAGTATACAATTTTGTATACTTAAGATTCTGAAAAATTACTGCTGATTTTGATAAGGGTTACCCTTAGATTATTATTTTTATTCTATCAAAATTATGGTATAAATAAATTAAAAAGGAAAAAAAAATAATAATTATGACGAATTAGGACCCTGTCATATGGAGCGATTTGTGTAGCCGCTACACGCCTCAAACAGAGTATATGATTGCATTATAATTTACCCAAGAAATAGCAATTCCATGAATTTATATAAAAAAGCCATGTACTTATCTCGTGGGGCCCTGTTTGAGGCGTGTTGTGGCAACACAAATCGCTGCGTGTGAAAGGACCCTTACAGCTAGCAGCCTACTTGCATGTTGTCGAAATCACCACAATTTACAATTACTCCATGAACCACCGCAAGATGACCGCTGGTCAGCCAGCAGTAAGGGGCAAACCAAAAAGTGCGGGACACCGTACTTCATCTTTGGATCGTCCCTGTGGGCTCGGTAATGCGGAGTAGGGCCCTTGCTCGCAATCTAAAGACACGTAACGCGTCGTCATACCTTGAATTTAAAAGAGCGGCCCTTAAACCCCCTAAACCAGTTCCAAATGGTAACACTTTCTCTGAAGCTCCGTGAATAATCTTTTAAAAATGGTGAAAGGTCAAATGTTTGTGCACCATTGCATAACTCACCCATGACTTCAAATAATGTATAATTACAGGCATACATAATTGCCATATATCTAAAGTAATGGAAGTGAATTTTCTAGTGAAGCCTTTGTTCCTCCTTAATTTTTGGAATCTGAGATTGTAAATGAAGCATTTTTTTACATGTTGAAAAATATAATCATCCACAAATAACACTGATGTGATGAAGTGCTTGTTTTTTTTTCATGGTGGATAAAGGGTTTATCATAGAATGCTGTAAGACAGTGGAAAACTGTCACGTGACCTTCTGCTAAATTAAATTTGCAGGGTAAGCTAGCCTGTCAGAGCCTAGTCTAGTAAACCGAATGTCATGTCATTGAGAGATTAAAGCCCGGTGAGAAACTGACACCCTGAGCTGCCTAAAGACACAAATTCATCTCCAATTTTCCACAGTTCATGGAAATCTCAACTGGAAAACTGATGCAATAAGCTGGTTGCGGTTGCAGCTGCTTTTGCAAACGTTGTTATGGATCAAAAAAGTAAACTGCCAGTGGCCAATATTCTCATGTTCGAATCAGAGCTCTAGTTGCTAGGGATTAACCTCATCTGACACCTGTCACTGTGAAACTGTATAGTTTGGATTTGATCATCAAGAGAGATATGCATGCATGGCTCCCAAATGAGAAAATCGATGTGGTTTATAACTTGTATATCAGATATAGGCTACAACTTTAGTTCTAATAAAGAGCTTTGATGATTTGTGGAATATTAGATGTTGAAGCATGCAGTATTAAATAGGGAAGCTCTGCATTTTCACTCGCCAATCTGCCACCTACAGTAAGAATTTTCTAAAATGCAGGAATCTAGACTGCTGAATGGATGGAGTCAAGACACTGTTCACACCATAGTCCCAATTCAGAGTGAATCATTTTTTTACACTCATGGAATGCTGGTAGCTACCCTTAATAAATCTGGCTGCCTTACGTTGAATCATATACATATCCTGAATTTGAGTTATACTGTATAAAGGGTGTTTTTGTATAATTATCACATGGGTGTGAGGTTTTGTTTGAAAAACAAAACCTCCGTTGTCTCGTTGTCCCGAGCGAAGCGAGGGACTTAGGTCAAAGTTCTCGAGGTATTTTGTTTTTCAGGCAAAACCTCAACCCAT
>JAQGCC010003853.1:0-14334 GCA_034698905.1 Xestoiulus laeticollis
ACTGTCCGTCTTATTACAAAATGCAACTAATTTTAAGTTTGAAAAAGTGGTGAAAGTAAGATGCATCTTTGTATCTTTTGTATCTTTGATTTGCAGTGTAGCATTTGGTTGACATCTGGTATAAGTATTTATATAAAATCGAGTCCCAGGGTGGCAAATAAGTCCTAAAAGCCCTAAAAAAGTTCTAAATGCCCTCTGAATAATCGAATAATTGTTGTAAAAATTATGATTTAAAAGTTGAATTCAATGACCCCAGTTATGATGACTGCTATATGCTCCGCAACCCTACGTATGAAGAAGGCCAGGCAGGAAAATGCTATAGCTATTATAGTAATGCAGATAAGCAAATCATTGTGCATTTTATACGTTAATGATCAAAGCATGATTTTTGGAACAGCATGTTGAATAAGTATAAAACTGATTAAGATATTGGAGTGCATGTGAACTGGTCCCCCTTGTAAGTGGTACTTGGAGCCCTTTTTGAAAATTTAGGGAACCCATTATTTTGCAGATTACGAATCTGCACTAAAAACACAGTAAATTTTATTTTAATTTCGGCATAATTCTGATTGAAAAATCAAATTCTACATGCATTTAAAAAATGTCACCTTTTAATAAATTTTAAAATTTAATCTAAAAGTAATAAATATTGAATCTGAAAAAGTGTTTGCCACTTTGAAAATCGCTAGGGAACCCATTTTGAATACCACTATGCTATATAGTAATGCACCCTAGTCATTAACGGTATTTTAAAAAAAATATAATTTTATTTCACTAGCAACATTATCCTGTTTAGAAATTGATGACTAACGAATAGATTGACTTGCTAATAAGATTAGAGTGAATCATTCGAACCCGTTGTTCTATAACAACATAATTCCGGTGCTAGCTACCATTGTTTATAGTGATTCGATTGGAGTCATGTGATGCATTATGATGAAGTTTGTTGAATCAAGTGCGTTAGATAGAATCTGTAGTTCATTGATCTTAGATTAAAAAAGAGTTGGTTGCAATCTATCGTTTTATACTGTACCTCATTTTGTCGATTGTTTAGACCAGAAGTGTCCAAATGTTTTTTAACCATGGTCCAACCAACCCTCCCCACCCATTCCCCAACCCAATTTTGTATACTCTCAAAGTTATCTAAACTCTATGATGTATGCATGGCCTTCGTCAAACTGAAATGTAGAATTAGGGGATTTGAAATATTTAAGGCAAACACGAAGGTTTTTATATTAAAAAAATTAGTAAAAGTTGAACTCGAATACATTACCTGAATCTAAAATGTAGAAAAGGCAAATTTGGTTGTAATCTCACTCTGACTCTTCAGGCCATTACTTTTCGAGGTTTCTTAACTTTAATTGTTGCAAAGTAAATACTCGAGCAGGCTTATTCGGAATAGTTGCAAGCAAAACATTAATTTTTAGAGAAACTTTTAAGAATCTCCATATTTATTGTTATCTTTAGAAAATAACGACTGCATTGCACGCTAATGCTAATGCTGTTAACTATACTGTAAGCCATTAGGTTTACTTTATTCCTATAGTGCTTACTCGACTTTACCATGGAGAGTTACCATTGAGAAAGAGATTAATATTATGCAAAGTTAAAATTTTCGTTAAATTTGATCATGTGAAAAAGAAAGCTGTTGCCTTGGAGAAAGTGGTTCTTACAGATGAAGAGTAAGATTAAGTAGCAATTTAGTTCCTAAATGAATCGAGATACAGTAGAACCTGTCTATAATAATACTCTTGAGACTAGGGAAAAATATTATTTTAGACAAGTTATTATTTCAGACAAGTTCATCTGTAAACATGATACAGCTACAAAATAGGGAATTTTTCCTTTTTAAATCCTTCATGAGTCACTTGCTATTGGTCGACACTATTTACACAGTTGCAAAATAGGGAATTTCCCCGTGTTTTTTCAATCCTTATACATGTGTACATGTATAGATGAATCAGTAGTTATTGGGTATCACAAGTAAAGTTTAATTGCCCTGCATCTCCCTGTCGTTTTTTTTTGTTTGACTTTTTTTTGATATTTTTTGCAGTTCCATAGTTGATTTTCCCTTAAAACATCATTGGGGCTAATATGTAATTCAAATAGTATCAATTTCAAATTCTAGTCCACATATTTATTTCCAACAAACGCAAGGTTTAGAATAAATAGAGTGGAATTTGCCTTTTAATCTAAAATTCAAATTATGTTCTCTGAAGTCACTTTACATTAATTTGAATCGTAATTTGAATCCTTAGATCATATAAGACGTGCATTATGTTTCTGATTTTATCAAAACATACACATGTCAGACAACAATTTGTTCCAAATAACATTTGTCAAAGACTCTACTTCCAGTCTTCTTAATATATAACTCGTGCATACTGAATTCATATTCAATTCCTTTCACGAAAAAAAATCAGATTTGAGTTTTTTTTTTATCAGATGAAATGATTGAAAACGTAATCAAAATGAGAGACGAAGATGTAGGCGAGCGAAAGAAGGACCTTATCAGCAATTTGATCGACATAAGCAGAATCAATTACAATCAATGAGGAAAATGCGTTCCGAAATTGTAAGTCATGCATTGAAATCGTGTTTGGAAATCTGATAGGACGTGAATGTATTTGAACGTACTAAAAAGCAAAATAGTTGTTTGGTGTATATATATATATATATATGGGTCCTACATGATGTGTGCGCAAGACATGCGTGTCATCCTCGGGGGATAGCTTCCTCTTCGACATCCTTTGTAATCACATGCATTTAATGTCGTTGCAGTAAACCTATTTGGTAACCCACAAAGGTACATTGTGCGGTGTCCAATGGATTACTTTTTTTTCAGAGAATACATTGGATGAAAATCGGCCAGCTACACGGTTTGCTTTTATACAACCAGTAATAGCAATTCCAAATCTTGTAATAAAATTAGTCTCTCTGGGATGATGTATTCTTGTCTGTACTTTTAACTTTCATTCCCAATACGTGGACGTTTTTTTTTTTTTCGACATGTATACTAACTCTGTAAATATTCAAACACATGTTTTGCTGGCTATTGGAAAGCTAAAAATACGAAATATTGTGGGTTATTTCTCATTCCTGATAAATAAAGAAGCGCTTTTTGATTTCAAACGCTCTAAACCACAACGAATTGTTGTTCTAATCTCAATAAGGGATAGGAAAAATAAAGAAAAAAATGTCACTGTATGATCTTTTGTAAATATAAAATACATACAGAAAAAAATTTATGAAAACTGGAAAAATGACCACCTGTATAGTTGTTTTTATTGCATACGTGTTCTTCACAAGAATTCTCTGTATAGTGACCACTTGTATACAGTGACCGAATTTAGCATTTTTGAGGTGGTCAGCTTTAGCATGTTTTATCGTATATATGTAAAGTATAGAAATATCGCATTGTTATCTTGACTTGAAAATTATTTAAATCTTGTTAAGTATGTTCTTAATGGACATATAATATTCTATTATTAAGAGAACCATGTCACAGTCCCCATAGAATAAAATCTATTTGATATTGGAGTCTCATTTAGATCCATTACTTGTCTCTTAAATACAGGGTGGTGCAGTAGTCTTATAGATGGTCATAAAACGTGACTAAATACGAAAACAGAATGTAATTCACAGCATAATTACAAAGAATACATGTGAACGAAACATAGCAAACCATGCTCAGAAAATCTAAAACAAGCCATTAAAACATCCCATAAGTAAAAATAATTAACATTAGTTTGTTAATATTTATGACCCTTTTACAAATACAATTCTTGTGTCTCGACAAAAACCTAAATTCGCTTAATGCTGCCCCTTAAAGGAGGCAAACACTGTAATCATGTATGCATATTCAAGAAAGCTTGCATAGATTAACCCATCTGATATTTCTTTCACCTGTATTCTATGTAATATTCAGTCTGCTTTCGTAATTAGTCACGTGTTATATCCTATGATCCTATGCAATATTACAAGTTACACTGTATGTGCAGGAAGTATGGTGTAGAAGTTAGTACTGCGGTGACCTGAAATGGTCAAAGGGCTGCCACGATCACATGTGCTACATGTGTTCTACATATCCACTGAATGCTATTTTAATCGTGCACACAGGAGAGTTCCATTACTGTTTCAGAGCTAATAGAAAATATATTAATTGGTGAATTCAAAGTGAATAATGTATAGCAATATATATCACTCGTATCAGGGATTTCTTCTGCATTATTTCGTTTGTATAATCATAAAATGTTCAACATAAAAATGTGTTTAGACATGTACCTGTATATGTTCATTCTCTCGTGTATCTTAGCTGCAGGAAATTTGCATATTCCCAACTTTTATTAGAGCTGTTAGCTAATTAGGATTCGAAATTTAGTCAGTTTTGCTCCATCCACGTCTAATAAGGCTGAAAACGTAGCATATGGAAAAGGTCGGCACTCTTTATGGCTAATATAATTAATGATTAGTCGAAAATTTGCAATGACTATAATGACATTTGGTCTGCATTTTCGCATAAATTCGCGTAATATTACTGTTCATAGCCACTCGTAAGTAGCTTGATATGTATGCCTCTTTCTGCTTGACCACTGTACTTTACGCCATTCTCAGTGTTACAGTGTCGCTGTGTTTATGCTCAAATGAACTGAAAATGGTTAGGGTTTATTGGAAATATAATGGTGCCATATTTTAAGTACAGTATAGGTAACAACGTAGCCCCTGCAAATTGACAGTTGGGTATTAGTATATAGCATATATGTTAACTACGTGTGATTGCCTCCTTAGATTGCTTTTCATGAAATAGCACAGGATCAATCTCATGGAAGTATAGCAAAAACCCCGAATAGCACATACCACTGTGACTAATCCAAAAGTTGTGCTATTCGGAGGAATAGTGCTATTTGCAGGTTCAGCTAAAATGATGACAATTAATGCACAGGCACATGTACTGAACCTGTTTAAAATCTAAATTTTACCATATATCACTGTAATGTTCATTTAAAGAGGGCTGTCTAGGTCTAAATTATACAGTAGTAAATGTGGAGATTTTTATGCAAATGAACGACAATTTTAGTGCCTTAATTATTCAGTGTGCTACCATTATTTCATTGTGGGCTTTTCATGTGTTAAGAGCGAGGAGATATTCTAGTATTGGCGAAAGTTTGATAATGTACATAATACTTGTACTTCAGCGGTCGCCTGTTATCGCTATTCGCAGGTAAAGTCGTGATTTTGTTCATGTAACACAGCGTATTTCGCGTTTTACAGTTTTACAGTAATTCTGTTTGTAAAATTGGTCCATGCTGACTGTGTTACCTCTAATAGCGATAACACACAACCATACAATGGTAGAGGCTGCAATTATCGTATTTTGAAAACCCATCATTAGAACGTTGTGGTTATAATTAAAACCATAGGATATCACCTGTCAAATGATATGGAATCAACAGTTGTTTTTCGAAGGGGGTGAGTGGGGTGGAGTAGGATTTGATAAGCTATATTTGGAAAGTTAGGAATAAAAATCATGCAGGGTCTATAAACGAAGCAAATTATTCCCGAACTTGTAGTACGTTTCTAGCGAGTGGTTTTGCCATATATCCTTTTTCAGGTCAATCCAATATTTCGGTATCATTAAAATTAATAGCTTGGACATGACGAGAAAGCGTTCTCACTTTTGATATTTTTGACGGGCGTCACGCAGAGTCTGAATAAAGCTAAAACACTTGTTATAACACTCCTGTATCGACAAAATCTCAACAGTGCATGACAGATAACGCTTTGATTGGTGAGCGACTGTAAATAGAACTTCGTGATAAACCTATAGGAAAGTGACATTTAAATCTGGAATAACGGTTAGGCTATTCAGGGTGTCCAGTAAATGTTTCGAAGATTTCAAGGCTTATCAATTGATAAGAACCCACTACAAACTGCCACAATTGTTAGAATTTCAATGCTAATTATCACACATTGAATATAAATTACCAAACGGATAATTCAACCAAACCTCATTCCAGTGATAGCAAGGGGGAGATTTTGATCGTTTCTACTGCCGATTCAAAAATAATGAGCAGAAAGTGAGCAGAAAAATATCGCAGTGCATTTTCTGCAGAAACTATTATTCTTAATTCTTAAAACAGAAAACATGGGATACAACTTTCCACCATAATTCTGCAGAATTTCTTGCAGAGATACATAAGTAGAAATTTACATGATAAAGGTATCTGCTGCCTTTTTCTTTCTTATAGTTAGTTTTCAATATACATTGTACAAATACCATTATACTTTATAAGGTACCATATATAATGCCCAGTGCAAGTTATAGGAATTCCTCTAACGATTTTGTTTAATGTAGCAGTTTTAGTTTCTGCAGAAATGCAACATAATTGATTCTGCAGAAATGCATCATAATTGATTTTTTTTACAGAAAAAGTCACCATAATTCTGCAGACGATCAGCCGTGTGAATCCCGCCGAATTCTAAGAGATTTTTTTTGTATGGGTGTATACTTAGAAATTCTTGAAATTTATTTGAAGAAATGCATGTAGGACGATATATTCCTGGTACAATGTAAATACAGTGAAACTTGTCACATTGAAGACCTCAAGAAAGTTAACACCTCCATAATTTGAACAAATTTGGATGATTCAGACAGCTCCCATATATAGATAACATTTGAATAGACCTTGATACAATGAACACATCTATACCTTGTACATTCAACACTCTACTTTCCGTTCCTGGGATTCTCCTCTCAATGCAATGGACATGGCCATTGAGCGTTCAGGCTTTGAGTCCCCAGAGTAGCATCTACGAAATGGGAAAAGTCCCTTATTTATCTATTGGGGGTTATTTTGTGTAGCAGATTAAGAAGCATACATCTAGCAAGGTGAGCAAACGAATTAAGTCAAGCCGAACATAAATTTATTAGAAGGAAGGATGTGATTATGCAATTGAGAAGGGGAAATCTTTAGGATGTACTGTAGCTTAAGAACTTCATGTTTGTGGGAGATATTGCAGTACTGTATATAATACAAAACATGTACATGGATAATGCAAAACTGCATTCAGTTGACAAACTTTAGGCAACACTCAAATCCTTCCATCTTTGTGTGATTCTATATTTGCTTGTCTTTTCTATTGGAAATTTCTCAATGTTGACAAGAAATTCGAGCATCAAGTGATGTTTATCACTAATTTCTAGAATAATTCCAGACTTTTTCAAGGTGCTAAAAATGAAACAGCATTTCCCGCTATTCTATAGACAACATTAAACCATTTCAATAGACACAGACAGATACAAGGGCAATATTCTTTTAGAATAGTTTACCTTGCTCTTGTCTACGATCCCCGAGTATAGCCAGAGGCTCCAGATTCCATAAGAAAAAAAAACCATTTAGTTGACTGCATTCCTTTACTTCATCCTTACTTGAGAAATATTTTGCCTCAACAGTACTTCTGTCCTCAACTGAACACCAACAAATTTTTTTTGTCAAATGCTGAAGAGAGTCTATATCACTAAAGCTGCTTGTGGAATTTATTTGCAATATTTTGATTACCCCTTTAAAGCGTTACACCTTCTGCACACCGACCAAATCAAGTGCACTGATGTATGTCGAGTCTTGATCGAGTTGCGCGAATCCAATCAAGTTGTCTGCTCCACTTGATGTGTATCACGTCTTTCTGTCGACTGCACCTCGTTTCAAAGTGGCTTCACTTTTATAGTGTGTATGTTGTCCTCCATCTTGAAATGTACACTGTAATGGTGTTCAACTTTTAGGGCGCCCTGTATTCTATGGTCACGTGACCAGTTTAACTGAGTTCGGAGATGTGAATTAACACGCACAAGTTTTGCTTGATCCACATCAGTGGATTTACATCAACGTCGGTGAGAATAAGGTGTTAGAATGTTTTAAAATATTAACTTTTAAAACTAATGCTTAAAACCGATGAAAATATTAATCTTATGGGCACAACAGGAATGTGGGATACTGAAAGCAACAGCCGAACCGTTTGTTATGCAAAATGTTCGTTATACTGAGAGACTAATACAGAGGTATAGACATTTTGGTCGAGACCACCCACTCCGTTCGTTATATCGAGAGCCGACTGTAGTGCACATTTAAAGCTACACTGTATATATAACCACTCTCCTGAAAATTTTTTTCATTAGGCCTATTTGAAGAAATTACACGAATTTCTGATAAATTTTATGCGACTTGATAAAAACTGTTACTTTGTTTTACTGGAATTGAGTTTAGTGCTGCTCACAGTTTGCTCTCTAAACTCCCTAATATTTACATGTTAGGGGGATCAAGGGGATTTTTTAAGGACGTCCGGATTACTTTAATCCCCCCATAACCGGGCATCCATTGTGGATGGCCCCTAATTATTTCCCTAGCTTTTACATTAAACTGGAATCGTCAGAGCCTGACACCACTTTTTACTAAACGCAACTGTATAATAACATCGTTTGAAGTTCGGACTTTGATCCCACGTTCACGTCGCGTTTTGAAAATATAAAAAAAGATGCGACGATCGTGTTTGTGCGGTTTCGCCTCATGTAGGGCGAACACATTTTTTCATTAGCATTAATCACGAAATGTTGCATGTTTATTACTCAATTATAATGAAATCAGTTTCCCTCGTGATTACACCTCTCTCTGTATCCCCACTATACCGATGCATGCGCAGTATAGTGCTAAAAAAAATCGATGGGGATTTTTAAAGGGTGGATATTAAATTCGGCATCATTGAAAATCAAACTGGTGCTTCCTGATTGGCTGCTGGCGAACATACGCCGAAGGGGAAGGCCAATAGGCGCTCATTGTCGCTCCTTGGTCTTGTTTTTCAAAAAATGATTTTGGTACATCTTGCCATTCATGAACCTGGCTTTGCTTAGTTTTAGTCGCACGTTTGGGGACGTCTCCTTAACACATACTGATTGCGATGCAACGAACCACGTGCTAAGAAATGAAACGTCATCGGAGGTTTCGGTGGCGTCGGAATTAGTGACATATATCTGACAATAGTTTTCGATATATCAGATTATCGATGCGTGTGATTTCTAGAGTTGCAGACCCGATGGTGGTGATAAATCGTCGCCTTGACATCTTGTACCACGACTGATCATATTAGGATTTCTGACATTGGTTTTATGAAATGTCATTTCGCGTGCTTTTTAAGTGAACGGTCCATTATAAATCGTTGGCACGGATATCGATGTTGCTGTTGGTCACAGCTCCTGGACAACCCTACAGTGGTCAGCGTTAGTCGCCATGACAACGTACTTCACCAGGTGTTTTCTTCGTCTGGCTTTTATTCTGGCTTTGTCCACTCTCACCTATGTCAAATCGCTGTTCTGCAGAAATGGTAAATGCTATTTGATAAAAATCTTTTGTGTCGCTTATCAGCATGCTTTCTTTATTTTGCACGTGGGTCAAAGGTCATGGATTTCAAATTGTAGCTTGCAAGTCTTTTTTTAAGCTTCGAAATGTCAGGTAATTTGATGCATTCGAACAAAAACTTTCTGAAAGTTCATAGGTCAGATACTTGACAGACTGTGATATAAAATCGACATTTTTATTTTAACAATGCATGTTTTTTTCAAAGTAAGCCTACCTGTACATTTTATCGAGGACGAAATAAAATTTTTGAGTAATTTACGGAAGCTTGGGCAGGCAAACTGAGCTTTTGATGTTTTGTTTTGGTGGACTATACGAACGGGGCAAATATAAAATAGCATTTAGACTATTCCTGTCGTTTTAGCCAATAAGAACCTTTCACCTCTGATATTCCTTAACATTAAGGAATTTATCGGTAATTAAATAAAAAAACGATAAGATAGGGTCAGTGAAAAAATTAGTGACTCCACATTGTCATATTTTAGATGTCCATGTGTAGCATCATTTGATATAAATACCCGGAGAATTTTTTCTATTGTTTTCTGGGGTTTTTATTTGTGAGAAAAACCCGGGGTCAACGAAAATTCCTGAGACATACACGGGGTCGACCGAAATTCCTGAGACATAACCAAAATGAAACGAACCAAATTAGACATATTTAACTTTACTTGTATTACATGTACTGTACATTGTAATGTACATGCATTCACAATTTGACTATTTTGCTTGCTTTCCGATAAATTCCTGGTTACGGAGGTCCAGAGCGGCTGGACTAAACGCTTCCACATGAATGGTCTTCAGGAATTGTCGGAATTGGCCCCTGTTCGCTCTTGAGCTTTCCGTAAATTTATTCGTGAACGCACCTATTTACTAGTACAATTGTATGTGACTTTGAACATCCATATTATAAAGAGTTGAATTTATTGATGCATGCTTAGCACAATCTTTGCATGGCTGGTACTTGCAATAAAATGATTTATGCAAAATACGCAGTTGGAAGCCTGTTTATATCGGAGTTTTAGTCTAAATGCCAAAAATGCGGACTCCGTGTAGCATACCATTTAAATGTACTATAGCATGGTCAACCTTGTTGTTTGCTTAGTGCACACTGCCACCCTTTTTCGATGTTAATGCGTTCAGAATTAAAACGCATAACATTTGCATAAATTTTTAATTTCTTAACAATCTCTGAAGCAATCGGCATGTTGCCAGGGAAACGGCGTGCGTAATGCGAATTTAGAAAGGTTTTTGGAAATACAAAATAACGAATTCGGGTGTGCCATATGGTGGAGCACTTATCCCACCTTGGTGGTTGAAACAGGTGGAACGTGCCATGGCCATGCTTCATTATGCAATATTTGGCGGTTAAGCGGTTACTAGAATTTTGTAATCGCGGAAGCTTTACATGTACTGCATGGTTCAGCAGAAGGAGGTTGGTTTGACAAACCGCTTAAAACAAGGATTTGTAACCTCATGTCTGACCGCAAATGCACATATTTTTAATAAGGTACAACATTTAGTATAACCATACGGATTAATTAACCTTTCAAAAGTTTTGGAAAAATTTGTGTTTAAGCTCTGCCTCGTATTAAAAGAATCAGTCTATTACATGTATACATCTCGATAATCCGTGTTCGATGAGACCTGGGCCCCTCGGATTATCGGAATAACGTTATAGAAAATGAATGGAATCTTGAAACAAAATGATGCTAAAAATACATTATATTATATAGTATGGCCAGTACATGCACATGTAGGCTACAGTTTATATAATTTCAATAGCTACATGTACAAAGTACACTAGCTGTACATTGTACTGTATACGTACGGTGTCCATTATATACATAATGTACATGTACATGCAGCTATTAAAACTATTGAAAAATGGTGAAATATATTGAAAGCCATTGAAAAATATTGAAATATCTTGAAAGCCATTGAAAAATACTGAAATGTCTTGAAAGCCAAATGTTGAAAAATAGTGAAATATCTTGAAAGCCAAATATTGAAATAGCTTGAAAGCCATTGAAATATCTTGAAAGCCATTGAAAAATACTGAAATGTCTTGAAAGCCAAATGTTGAAAAATAGTGAAATATCTTGAAAGCCAAATGTTGAAAAATATTGAAATAGCTTGAAAGCCATTGAAAAGTATATTGAAATATCTTTAAAGCCATGGAAAAAATATTGAAATGAATGTATTTTGGAAGTTATTGAAAAATATTGAAAGCAACATATATTAAAAAAGTTGATTAAACTCGGATTATGGAAAAATCAGATTAGCGGAGCTTAGCTGATTACCGAGACTCCCAATGTACGACAAAAATGAATTATTCTATGCATACTATTGGAATAAACGCTTAAAACAAAAATGTGCATTGAAAAGATCCAATGATTTAAAACTGAACATCTTGCTGTACCTCTACTGTCTTCTATAGTTTCTTTGAACGTACATGTACATGTTACAGTATATAGATGCTCCAGGGACAAAATTGATTTGAATACATGTACATCCAATTGCTATTTATAACAAACTTGCTTGTTAGTAATTTAGGTATGAAACCACAATGTTGTCTTTCTATTTCTTCATTGTTAGTCTCTAGTTAACCAAGTCACTACATGCAGACGTTGTTGTCCAAAAACTTAACTCCCAGACAGTGCCATATGTCTCTTCTCTTTACATGTGGCCTATAGTCGCTGAGTTGTATAATAACAAAAGTCTCATTATTCACATTTTAATTCTTACTAGACTAAGCAGACAATAGAGGGAATACGCTGGTTTCCTTTAATCTTAACGACATTGGCAGCACTGTTTTTTTTTTTTGCTAATGCGCATGCGTGGGGTCGACGTTAATGGATTTGTGGTTGAGGGGACACGACAATTTAATTAGATTAACATGATACCACAACGTCTTTGAGGAGCTAGCATAACTTATTGATGCGCATGCGTAATAGTGTGTTTATCGTTTTCGTTAAGATTAAAGGAAACCTGCGCAATTCCTCTGTTGAATGCCGCAAACTATCTTGAAGTGTATTACAATATACGTTGTCGTAGCTCTTTGACCACTATTGGGTCACTTTTGATCCCTTTTTGTTTCACCCCCTTCAATCTCCTCGTTTCTGTAACGTTGCAGATAACGGAAGTGCGCCGAATCCTTTCTTTTGTTCAGCAATTAATTATACGAGATTGTGCATAACCCAGCCAATTCGCGAATAATTATTAATACTTTGAGGATAGTTATTTGGCAGAGTTTATCTCTCCCACGCAAGGCCTAAAATAATTAATGGTGGAGTCTGGGTCCTGGTGTGCGTCTGTGCGTTTTTGGTTTCGTATTATCTCATTAATTATGAATTTGTGCGAGTCTCTGCGGAATTGTTAATAGCTACAACAACATTGGCAAAACAATAAAATCGCCTGTAAAACAAGAGCGGAATTCAGCTGCTAAGTTGTTAACAAAATAGCAACCCCCCCTACCTCTCTTTGACAGATTAATTTTGAAACTAGGTTCAGCTAAATAGCAGAAGCAGCGAGGGGAAGGGCACGTGACGAAACATCAGGCTATAAATATGGCAGCAATGGACTATTAGCACGATAACGGCCTATTAAGTCATGCAAGTGTATATAAACAAGTTTTTGTAGCGTATTCGTTATGCTCTCAGCTGCTAAGGAGGGCATGTATTTTTTTTTTTTTTTTGGATGTCGTTCTGACTGTACATTTACCAGTTGAGCAATAAGATAATGTCACATTTCAAAGGGAATGATGTGATTTTGACATATCAAAACTTTACCTATGGTTTTTTACGTTGGTGTGAACAGGGCGATTTAGACTCTTATTCTGCTGGCAAATTCAGGTAAATGTATTCGATCCCATTAGCATGTTAATGTAATTAATAATTAAAACAAAATGTAAACATGACCTGATGCGTCCTCGACCGATCATTACTACTGGGAAATGCACATTAAACGGTTGACAGAGTTATGGAGAATGTGCTAATAAGAAAGTGATGACAGTGATAAGCATGTTCAAAAAAGGCATAGTGCTTTTAAAAGGGGTCATGTATTTAATTTTGTAGGGGTAAATATATGTACTTCGGTCCTGACAAGAATGCAAATAACAACTCTGTCATTCCTGAGTCACAACTTAACATAATCGAAGACGCATATTCTACAATTTTTGTCATATTCAATTATAATAAATGTGTTAGAAGCTAATATATATGCTCGCATAAAACTATAAACAGGTCATGGAACAGCCACATGAGCAATTCATTACATGCTGTACATATGTACAATGTACATGCATGCAATGGATTTTAGCAGCTAGCTATGTAAAGGTACTTATTGCGGGGAATTGTCAGGAAAATTGGATAACCTGGAATAGCCAGGCAAAAGTTTGGAAATGTTATGGAAATTCAACATGCACTATCACTATTTCAATTGCTTTCACAAAAATAGTGTTTGACAGAGGGGAATTTGTAATTCCCCTCTTATTACGTACAATGTGCATGTTCATCTATAGTGAAACTTATACATGTAGCTTGTTTTAGCCGCGCAGAGGCTGAAAGGAGCCAATTTATTGTTTGACAGACACATTACAACATGTCCACTTATCCATCATTACATGTTAAATTAAAGCAGTGAGAGTATACCCATTGTAAATTGTTCTAAAATTCTTTTAACAACAAGGAGTGGCAACAGAGCCATTTGTAAACTGTTATTAATTATAATGCAAATGGATCTGCTATTATAATTCAGAACCGGGTTACCGAGCGCCCGTGGGGCTCGGTTTGCAGACTCTTTTCAATTCAACTCAGTACCCTACAGTCAGCAAACAAATGCCATTTGGTAGGGGGGGGGGAGTCGTACCCATTTTCAGGACAATTCTCCTACGTCAGTAGCGACTAACCCATCATCATTGTTAAATTGAATT
>JAQGCC010003854.1:0-14333 GCA_034698905.1 Xestoiulus laeticollis
CGAATTGACTCAAAATTCGAGCTTCTGCTTATAGGAGCAGAAACTTAGGATTGGAAACTGTGGTACGGGGGTAAGTCCTTTCTGTGTAAACTGGAAATAAATTAAACGCGCCGTTTAGCAGGTTATAATATCGTTCATCGTATTAACCTTGTTGTATTTCATGGTGCAAATGATGGATTGTGTCATAAGTTGTTTATGCAAAATAACACACTATGGGCATGCTTTTATGCTGGTAATCTTTCATCTAATGACTAAACCGAGAGGGTAGTGAGTATTAATACAAACTGATATCGGTTTTTAATCGGAAAGAATTTTACTTGTGCAACTACATGCCTGCTTCTAATTAATATCTAATTTTAATTAGTATATTGTTTTTTTCCATTCAGATATGACAAGGCAAAGTATAGTTTTCGCACGTTTTATTAATCAAAATAACGGAATGTGCATTTGCTGCACATTGGAAATTATGTTCGAAAGCTATTTTTTGAGTAACAAGACAAGAATATTGTGATATTTTTTTTTAAAGTTTCAGTTGTTGGGATTGTGAGGGGAAATTTAAGGGTAGCTTAAAATTTTATTTCTGTAGAAACACTGGGCATGCAAAACAAGTGCCAAACTATGGCTTTCTGGTTTATTCAAATTCACCACTCAGTTTCAAAGACACTCATATAAAAATCCCCATACGAATGACGGTGTATTTGTTCAATATACATGAATACATGTGATGTAGGCCTATGTATAAATATTACCGGAAACTGATGAAACTGAACAAAAAATCATTTCATTCACATAAAAAATAACATTACCCATGTCAAAATCTTAAGTGTACTTGGTATACTTTTCTGAATACTAAGTATAATAAGTTGTCTAAAAAAAGGGCCCTTAGTATACTAACTGAAAATCAAGTACATTTTTCCTAGTATACTTTACTGTAAAGTGTACTTAGAAGTATACGAAAGTATACCAAGTTGTTCAAAAGTATACTTTCATTTTGACTAGGGTAATGATGCCATCTGAATTAAAACATCTTATACATGCAATGCATTTGTTCCATTTATGGAACCTAAATATATTTTCTAGTTTTGTATCATTATTTAGACTAATCGAGTTTGGTACCTGAATTTTGATCACATTTCAATAAAAATTACAAAAGGTATAATGATCAATGAGGTCTCGAGATAGTGAAAAGGGTGATTTTCAAAACATCATGATAGCAAAAACTGAAAGAAAGAAGAAAGAAACAAGTAGTAAAAGTCGTCAAAACTAATCCCATCATGGTTCTGGTAATGCTCTTCAGTATCGAGAATGTCATGAAAAGCAGGAGCACCAGTTAGCGGGATCTAAGAGCTATAAGTTCCGCATCAAACCTAAGCCTCTCGAAATCCACTCTGGTGGATTACAAAGGAAATCCACTTCCCTGTAATGGTACAGGTTGAAAATTTCGAGAGATTTAATGGAAATGCGTGAGACGTTATGTGTATTTAGATGAAGGGCGAAGAAACGTTTTGTAATGTAGTGCAGGCCTTCTAAGAAGGAAAGTAGTATTTGCTATTGCAATTGCAGGGAAAAATCCGTAAATTCAACACTTGTTCAAATACATGTTAAATAAATCATAAATTGTCTTATAAATCTACTGAAGATTTTAAGTTTTACCTTAAGCTTAAGTAGCCTATTCATACACTACACAATTCAATGCTTCATCAATTATTTTCTATGGGTAATTTTTGTTGTTGTAATTAATTCATGGTCAGTGCATTTAAAAATATAGAAACGATTTAGCCATCATAAAATACATGGTGGACATGGTGGAGAAAGTCATGTGTGATCTATCCACTATTGGGTTTTGCTTACGACCATTTTTTTCACGGAAACCCAAATTAGAACTTTAGGAGCTCATTAAATCGATATCTTCACTGCAGTACACCACTGTACTGCAGCGTAGCCAGCATTTAGCATTTCCCTCTGTTCTTAAAATTAAGCATTGTGACAACTTTAAATAAGGGCCAATGAAGACCATTCTTTTCATTTACCTAATTTGACATTTTTTTCGTAAGTGTTATGGCTAAAAAGTTATACTTTGTGTTTCCGTGAAAAACTGGTCGTAGGTAAAATTCCAATGCCTTCAGTGGATAGAGCTCACATGACTTCATAACTATTTCATTAAAAAAAATCAAGCATGCAACAATGATGTTTACAAATATTAGAGTAGGCAAATATCCAAGTGTAATTTTACACGTATTGGAATCACACGCATTGTAAACCAGTTTTTATTTTACCATTCTTTTCAATATTCATGTCTTTGCATATTGAAAACTTTTCGCATGTAATTAAGAACGTATTTCGTTTTTAAATATTAAAAGTGAAAAGTGTTCTATATCGGTATCTTTTTCTAAAATTATACTACAGTGTACATGAAATTTAAAGTTGGTGTTTTATTAATTATTTTCTTTTTTTTTGAACTGCGTTATAAAATTTTGGAACCATTCCGCCATTTTTCCATTTATTTGTTGTTTGGCTTTTAAATTCTTATACTTTTTCCAATACGTAACAACAGGATTGGGTTTATATTTATGAATCGTTCTTGCTTTTTAGCACTCATCTAGGAAGAAGTACAATGCATACTTTAGTTTATCCAATTTATTATTCTAAAGAAAGAGGTTTTTTCCACTTCCTATTTCTTCGTAAAGTCTAAAGTGGCCACTTACGTTTATTCAGCATGCTTATACTGCCATACACTTTTATGGCATGGTATTGGCTATTTATGGCAAGGAAGCATGGTATTTTTAAACATATAAATTATCACGAACACGTTTGTAACTAAAAAATGGAGAGTCGTTTCATGTTCTAGCCAGCTTACATAGCGCTTCAGTTAATGGACAGCACCGGTCTCTTGGGAAGTTACAAGAATTTCAAAATAAATAATGACCCTTAAATCCCTCTGCAACTTGAAATACAACATTTGTAATATGATTCTGTGTCGTTGAAACGCCTACTAAGCTTTTAGTTTTTTGTCCGAATTTGTAAAAGACTTGCATTTTGATGATTAACTGAACATTTTATACCAGCAAAATTTTGCGAAACTTTTATCTACAATTGTATAGTCGAAATGTACAATATAAATTTTAACTTTGACAACAAAATTTGTTTTAAAATAGTTTTCTGATTTCACCAACAAAGTTGCACATCTGAAAGAGCGACAGCTTTTGATTTTCACTTTATTATTATTTTGTTAACAGTTGTATGCTAATTTCTTGATTATTTGCTATGTGAATTTTATTTTGAATATCAATGTGTGTCGTCCTCGAATCTTTGCCTCAAAATGAAAATGCAATCAACGAACAAAGCAGCACAATTCCTAATTGGCTAAAGATTTCAACTCACCTACAAATCTTCTATCTCTCTGTGTATAGAAATCTAAAAAAAATGCCTGTTGCAGGATTAGTCTTTTAAGCAAATGGATATTTTTGTGATGCGTGATATTTTGGTGTAAATTGTGTACATTTTTTCATATATTTCATCCACCTTTCCCTTTTCCTATAGACTTGAATATATCCAAAGATATGTAAACGCCTCCCCCTATCCAGTTGAAATGCCAATTAATCTAATGAGCTTGGAATTTGACATATCATTCGATTGCTTTATCGATATTTAATATAATATATATTTATTAATTGTCACTTTGTATAATTAATATTAATTCGATCGTTTGATTGATACCATTAACGCTAAATTTGCGAAAGTGTTCCTGAGAGACTATATAAGTTTGCGCTCCATATTTTGTTTAATTATATACACTGTTTGTTTCAAAACAAATGAATTTTTTTAACCGAATGTGCATGCATGTTGATGAGTACAATACTTGAAAATCCATGACAATTCTCATATGTTAACGTAAACATGAAATATGAAAATATAACATGACGCAAAATGCTATAACACTTGAAAATGCATCATAGAAACAGCAGTTGTATACAAAAGTTAACTTTTAATTTATTCAACCAGTATATAGTTATTGAGATTCTGCTTAGTGTGAATATGACTTTAATGTCATTCTAAAATTCTAATATTAATAATTTGTCCATGTTTTAATATTTAATTTTCATTAGACTCTCTGGAGCAAACCCTATACCTGTAATGCTGCATTTTCAAAAGCCATTTTCTCCAAAACTTATGAAAATTAATAAAAAAAATTCTCAATATTGATCACGTTTTGGTGCATCTAGCTGGCTATTTTTTTTTTAAATGTATCTCCTCCAGTTATTTTTTTAATAAATGTTTTTTTGAGATGTTGCAGTACCATCATTTTGCCTATATCAAAAACAATATTCCATTTCAAATATATACCATTATGAGTTCATTCTGTTGAATTTGACGAAATGAAATAGCCAGCTGAATGCACGAAATGTGATTAATATTGAGAATTTTATTAATTAATTTTTATAAGTTAATATAGAGAAAATCGCTTTTGAAATTTTAATATTGCAGGTATAGGGCCTTAAGAAGCAAAGTTTACTTTAGCATCACCTGTTGAATCCATGATGAATTTACGACCATTGATCTTATCGTGAAAAATCTCCTTATGGGTGCAAAATATTTATGGACCTTTGTTTCGTATTTCTAGTTTTGTATTCCAACATGGCAGCTTGTCTCTGTGCAGAAATTAAAGTTATGCGCCCGCTAATGCTTTGCAAACACCCTGTATCGTTAAATGTTTCGGTTTATTGGTACATATTAGCAACAGAGTATTAAAATATTGATAAATATTTACGTTTTTAACTGAATAGCAAGTTTCAAAAGCATAACTCATGGTGTATTAACTTATAGTAAGGAATTTCCATCATGGATGCGCTCATTTTCACCAAAAGTGACCAGATCTTCATTTATCATGCAGATAAGTGATGGTTTTTAGAAAGTTCCACAGAAGGATTGCTCGGCACACCAAATCTATCCAAAATTATCATTATATTGCCAAGTATACATGTATGCGGACTTTTCCCTGTGCGCAACTTTCCGGTTATCCAGATCAACAAACGATGCATGATCACTTCTGGAGTAAAAGATGCGGCCATGTTGGAAATGTTAAAGGTTTATATCGCCACCAGTAGGTACTGAACCGAAATGTCCGAAATTCCTAAAACAAACTCCAGATTTCTCATAATCAATTCTGAGAAAAATGTACATGTATCTTCACATGCGATTGCACAATTCGCAATTTTGCGTGCGCTTAACAGTACAGGGTGAGTCCGAAATTCAGCTTGTTGTAATTTTTTTTCCAGAACCTGAAATGACCCGGTCGAGGTCACCCACTTTTAACCCTTCCTCGAAACCATATACCGCTTTTTTTAGGTTACTTAGTTTGGCCCCATGTCCACCCTCCTGAATTTTTCGAGAAAGTATGCAATGTTTTTCTATGCTGTACATTAAAGTTTTTTCTGGTGTAAATATACGCTGTTGATCTCGATTGAATGTTTTACAGGGTTCTGGAAGCGCGTATTCCCACCCCCTGCAACCCCAGGGTTTGGACATCAACGTCTGTTTCCAATTAATGTCTCTTCCATGGCCCATCTCTGGTTGCAGCAATTTCCCATCCGTAAATGTTTACGATGATTTAATATATTCGGCGAATTTACGAGCTTCCTTATCGCCTTAAACGGTTGGAAATTGACCCTATCAACTCCTGCCCCATGTCATCCCGAAGAGCCCGCAATATTTATGGTTCAAGTGGCTGGCACTTAGTTTCGTCAATCACCCGCAATTGTTTCAACCAATTTGCTTCCATTTTTTTAGGTTGGTGTGCATTTTGATAAATGGTCTTGGTTTGTCATCGAAAATGAACCCCTCCTTCCAGAAGGGGACACCGGTCAGTATTGTGGAACACCCCGAACTATATATATATATATTCAACGTTGACAAATGTTGCAATGCTGCATGAAATGTTAGCCAAAATTCTGTTTTTACATGCATGATGTAAAAATACACAGAGTACTTGGGAAAATGGTGGATTAATTCCAACCCAAATGAAAAATCTTAAGTGGTCTCATATAGAAACTAATTAGACTATGGAACATTCCAGTGAGACTATAGTATATACAGACAATTTAAGCAATGCGTGAGACCCCAAAATCAAAGTGATTTATTTTATAGAACTTTTTTTGTCAAAAGTTCCTTATTAATAAACATCTTATTTATATGTTTGTTATGAGATCAGGTACTTTTCACAATAAGCAATTTCAAATTTTCTCACGAGATTTAACTTAAATTCGATAATAATTACTATTATATGTGTGCTATACCAAATTATTTTATCTATTGTTCGTTAGGTTACCTATAGGGGTCTGTTGTATTGAACAAAAAAGCAAATTAATCGTTTTGGATAACGATTCAATTTAATTCAATTTAGGGTGCTCAAGTTATGAAACTTATCCATGATAAGATAATTTTCTGATTGATTGAAGGAGACTCGAAAGGACAGTCTGAGTTTGTGATATTCTGTATTTTTACACCAATGACATGTAATGGCCGGTGCTTCATCTATTTGCTTTAATTTCACATGATGGGTATAGGCAGACATGTTGTGTCGGTCAAACAGGAAATTGGTTCCACATTGCCAAATGTGGATAAAAAAACCGGTAAGATTAGTAACGTGAGCACTCCTAGTTTGTATAATGAAGTTTTTTTTTTTTACCCTACTCAAAGGACACCCCTCTGCACCGGACGATTTTTCTGGTCGCGTGACTGTCTGTTGTCTCACTGTATCAAGGGGCAGCCATGTTCTTCTTTAATCCCTGGGCATTTATACTCCACATACCACCAGCTACAAACCCTGTACAAATCGTGTTTGTATTGCAAATTGGGGATTATTTATATATGGAAAAACTTATTTACATAGTTGCCCTTTCTTTCTGTGATTTGGCTTCCCTGCGTTATCTTGGTGCAATACAAAGGCATGGCGGGTATAAACCGAAAAATACACTTTTTTACATCAAGGATGCATTTGCCCACATGGTCTATAGGCATTTAGACACCACATACCATCAGCTAAGAGGATGGCCACAAAATTTTCGTTTTCAATTTCCCTGACTTTTTCCTGACTAAAATTCAAAATTCCCTGACCAAAACTTACTATTTGACATAATGAAAAAATAAAATAGTAAATGCAATTAGAAGACTGGCAAAACACGAGGATAGCATACTAAGTGCATGGATAACATTTTGCTTTTATTTGGAAAAAATTCCCCTGACATTTCCCTCACTTCCCTAACCTGTGCTAGAAACCCTGTAAATTTGGCCTCTGACTTTCGGTACACCCTGTATACAGAAATTTATTTTAAAAAGCAAAACAGCTAGGAAATATAAGAACTTTAGAAAATATTTCCAACAAACGATTTTCAATTTAATTCCAAAATATTTCAATTTTTCTTACCATTCGAATGAAATCGCACGATTTCTGATTATTCGATCTAGAAATAATGGTATCGAATTGTAATTCTCGAAGAATGGAATCGCAACGGAAATGGCGTTCTTAATCGAGGTGTAAGATCGGATTCTCCACACGAGCTGAGGCTGTTTTGTGATTAATGATGTGCCAATCACGATGAATGTTGCATGCGACATTGCACCGCAACAGCGTATCACGTGTGGTCCACCGCGCCCACGGTATTTAACGAAACGTGGAAACACGAGATCAAAAATGGCCCACGCACCGATTAATACGCGCGTGCTTGAGACCACATAAGAGGTTCACCTCTTTTATACTGTGGTTGAGACCTTCTTTGGAAATTCCAATTCCTAATTAATGAACCAATCTGGTATCAAATTTAGCGTTTAGAACTCAATATTTTTAAAGTGCAGCCTCGGTAATCCGACCCTGTGATAATCCGAAACACTCAATTCGACCACTTTTTATGACGGTGAGAAAAATAAATTCCGAGATTTTCGGCTCGAATGCAAGTGCAAGATTTTTATGGGGATCTATAACACCCATGCCAGTCCGGCATACAACAACAATGCAAAAAATTTAAGAACATATTCGTCAGGGCACTGTTTCATAGCCATTTTTAAAAAAAGAAATAAACTTAAGGGGAAACTAAACACCCCCTTTCCTATGGGTAAATTTCTTTACGAAGACAGCGCATTTTCTAAATAAAATTCTGGGAAAAAGAAAATTGCTAAGAATATTGTGTTCATAGATCTAGTGCAGAATTTCCTGGGTTTTTTTATAAAAACGTCTGATTATTTTTAAAATTAATAAATAAGAATTTTTTTTTTTAATTTTGCGTGTGTTTTGCATGGTCTTGCTACCACCTGGCGTCAGCTACCTGAAATTTATCGTCGCGTTTCGAAAAAGTATTGATTACTTGCGTAATATTAAAGAGACTGCTATGAAATGTATCTGTGTTATAGATAGATAAATAATTCATGCTTTAAAATTAAAATACACGCTATAATTAATTTTCTGATCTCGTAACAAAATTCAAATTCCGAAAAACGCCTGGAGCATCATTTAAAGACCAGTTTTTAAAAGTAAAAATAAACCCAAAATAATCAGTCAAATGAAGTTATTTTTAATGTCATTTATTAAAAGGTATTGATTTGTAATAAAATGAGTAAAGAATGGTTTTAATGACCATTTTTTTAAAAGAAAAATCTTTTTAAAATTGACCAAAAATGACGTACTTTTGACATCATCTTTGTGACCATTTGTTACCTGAAAATATTTTTTCAAGGTAAGCTAACATGAATATTTTCATGTTTTTTGCATCGCTGATATACATGTACATGTTAAGGCTGGCATGGGTGTTTGTAAATCACCTTAATGTTACAAAATAAACGAGCATTGTATATTTTTTAAGCCAAACAATATGCAATATGAGTATATGCAATCAAGTGTGCATGTATTCGCAATCTGTTTTGCTAGTCCAACATATTTTGATAATCCGACAGTGTTTGCACACTCAAATATGGCGTCGCATTACCGAGACGCTACTGTATATAAACATTCCATGAAGGTTTGTCAAAATATTATTTAAGTGCAATTATTATAAAACATTTTTTTTTTTAAAATGGTAACGTCTGGTTGAAAATCAAGGACCAAATTTGGATTTTGGTTGGTAATGTTGGTGAAAACTTAGAGAACGACTCTATACTGAACAAAAATGCACGAAACTTTACTACAATGTATGTGTTGGCAAATTGTGCATAATATACACATTTTTACTTGAGGCAACAATATGATTTTAATAGTGACGTGATAATAAAGCTCCCAAAAAGATGAGATTTCTGATATAATCGTTGGAAGCGTTTTGTGATATGAATTATACATCGGGATTCTTAAGGGGGTTCTTAAGGTTAATTAGGGTTAATTTGGCAACACCCCCCAACAAGCGTACCCATAAACTACTCTTTTTCCCATTTAGTGAACTGCTGTCTCGATAAGGAAAACTGAAATGAGGATAACTAGGTCTAGACGATTTCATTGATAACACGTGACCCTTTGGTCCGAATGGTCAGCTTTAGAAGCGAAACGTTAAACTGTTAATTAATTAATTAGGATATTCATTGAGCTGCCTGCTCCTGATAAGGGACCCTCTTTGAAGGATTATGTCTGCTAAATCTCGTCCGTTGTTGAATTTATGTCCAAAAGGACAGTTTTTTTTCTCATCTTTCTATCATTGCAAGTACAACATGAAGATTGCGAGGAGAATTATGATAGTAACTGCAGGGAGATGAAACTTCAGACCCGAAATTATATGATATAAACGATAAATTTTAATTATTTGAATAGACTTCGTGGTATGCTTTTCATTGGTTGGCTTGTAAATGATTACAGTAAAAGGAAAGTTTTTTTAAATATACTTTTCTCTGTTTTGAATCTCTTTGTTACTTGATATGTTTGATACATATACTGTACATTTTTATATAATTTTGATTTTGGCCGCCATTTTGATTAAAATTTGTGGTCACGAAAAAGGGACATCTTCACGAAATATTTCGATTACTTCTTCTGTTGGGTTTACGGCATATTTTGACGCCATCATGTGAACCCATTTACATGGGTAATATTCAATTCAATTCAATACCCTGCATTCAGCATGTAGTATGCCATGTGGCAGGGGGCAAAGTGCCAGATTCTTTTTAAGGTGAACTTTTAGTAAAAACATAATGCTATAGATAGTGCTATCAACGATTAAAGAATCGCTTCATTCTAGAATGACTTTGGGATGATTCTGGAATGATTCTGGAATCAATGATTGCAATCGAACATCTTGTTTTCGATACCATTCAGAACGCATTAAAATCAAGAATGATTCTAGAAAAGACAAACTCGTTTGTATCCTGGATTCATGCTAGAATCCTGTGAGGTTCTATTCTTTGATGCGCCGCTATATACATGTGCTTTGTGGCGTTTGTGCGGGTGCATCGCGAATCGCAGCTTTGTCTTTAAGAATCATTCTAGAATGAATCTGGAATGATTTTGGAATGATTCTGGAATCAATGATTGCAATCGAACATCTTGTTTTCGATACCATTCAGAACGCATTAAAATCAAGAATGATTCTAGAAAAGACAAACTCGTTTGTATCCTTGATTCATGCTAGAATCATGCGAGGCTCTATTCTTTGATTCGCCGATATATGCTTTGTGCTGGTGCATCGCGAATCGCAGCTATAGGAATCATTATAGAATGAAGCGATTCTTTAATCGCTGATAGCACTATGTTTTTACCTTTATACTCTTAGCAAGAATCCAACATTGACATTCTATATTTTGAATTCCTGCCAAAATATAATTCATAAAAATGGGAGTGGGTTTGCATGCATATCTTAAAGTTTTAAAAATGCAGATCCTCGTGTTTAAAGTCGTCGTCGAGGCATTACCCAAACTGATGACGTCATAGCGTCCGACCATGCCTGCCTGGAATCGCTCAAAACCAAATTAGCCGGATTGCTGCATGTTATCAATTGTTTTTATATCAATTGTCATTTAAGGGTGAGTTATCGGTTCTAGTACAGCTTTTCAGATGATCAGCATTAGTATTATTTACCGGCTGCCACCCTCATTCCCATCGGACATTCGAAGCGAAAATTTGATAAAAATCACGTGAGCTGTAATTTCAGCGTGCGTCGCAGGCAGCGCCACCTAAAGCCCCAACTCCCCCTTTTTCTAACCCAACTCACAAGTGTTCGTCGTCGCATATATAAAAATGCGACTGCCAAACTTTTGAGCATTTGATGCCAGAGGAGGTCGAGGAATCGACTTAGGATTTTGTTTTTTTACATTTCAACTTGTACTTTTGTCTCGGATTACAATGGCCGACGAGTTCGATAACGTTGGTTTCGAAGGGCTAGATACGGAGCTGGAAGGGACTTTCCCCGAACATCCTCACCTGGTCCTGTTCGCAGATCCCTTCCTATGTTCCTCCACAGATCAGACTAACCTAGGCAACCTGAGGCTGATGGGAGGTGAGGAACTGCTGTTCCCTGGCAACGGGATGCTGGAGGATGATGAGAATGATATGTTGCTAACGGCTGCAATAGGTATGCACAGCCAAGGGATGCCCGAGGATGATACCCAGGTGGATCCCGGGGACTTTACTGGAGGTCCTAAGGGAAAGAAGGAAAACAGAAGACGCAAACCTAAAACAGGTAAGAAATTCAATTCAAATCCTTACCCTGTAGTCAAACACGAATATTCTATTTCGTCTTGGACAAAATAAAAGTCAGACGAATTTTTTTAAAAATTGTTTTGCATGTGAATACTGTATAAGCGAATGGTGTCATTTCAGCATCTTGATATCTACCCTTTTTCAATTCAATTCAATTCTTTACCCTGCAGTCAGCATGTATAGTATGCCATGTGGCAGGGGGCAAAGTGCCAGATTTTTTAAGGTGAACTTTATACGGTCGTGGCCGCTTTTTGGGGAACTATCCCGGCATTTGCCTTTATGTGCCTATATGGGCGATTAATGTAGGTTGTGGAAAACCACGAAAAACCACAACCAGGATAGCCGACGGCACCAGAATATCATAATGGCGCATCGTTTTCATCACGTGTTCAGTGGTCATATCGCAATGACTCTTTCAGGATTCATTACCATCACTTCTGGTTGGCAAAAATCCAATGTTTTTGTCTTGGTAACGCATTCTATCCACCCTGTCCGATTTTTATTTCTACTTAGACGAAATAGAATAATATGAGCTGCAGAGCTGCATGGGCTATAATGAAGATTATCACTTTTGTATTAATACATACACGTAACTCGGCCTATACTAAAATTAGCTTACATGTATTATAAGATAGTTGTACCCTGAAATGCAATTATTTCTACATTATATAAGGTATACCGATTTTTCATATTAATAGCAAGATTGCGCCGTACGATATAAAGTACTTATTTTAACGCTATTGTAGAGTAAGATATTAGAGGGATTGAGCGCCTCCCTTAATGCTGCCTTAATGTTAACCACATTGACAGCACTGTATGTTTTTCCAATGCGTTCTCGTTAAGGTAAACAGTTGACGGGGCATTAAGGGAGGCGTGCTTAATCCCTCTATTGGGGAGGCGGGCGCTCAATCCCTCTATTAAGAGATATAGTGTTAACAGTATGCTAAAATACAGTGATGTCGATAGCGTAGCGTTAGCATTGCATATTATGCTATGCAGTTCAATTTCCCTAATATAATAATGAAAATATTAATCCTAATTCCAATTCAGCACTATCTGGCTGCGTGTGAGCCTTTTATATATAGTATATATGGCGTGTGTATTACAAATTTAAATAAAATATATTACGGAAGCTAATTAATAATTGTTCATTTGCCACAAGGAGGTGCTGAACTAGTATTTTATCAAGTAGAGCGATTCTTTTCTTTTTATATACATGTATGATTTGTTGCATTTAGGGGCCGTCTATAAATGACGTCACGCACTAAGGGGGGGGGGTGGAAGTCACACATTTGTGACGCTGTGGAGGGGGTTAAAAAATCTGCAAAAATTGCGTGTCGTCATTTATGGACAACCCCTTACTATATTACAAGACCATGCATAACTTGTTTCATAACTGGCGTTATAATTTCAGGTGTTAGCAGCGCTCCCTCGCGGTATCGACCTACGTCCCGCAACGCTGCACGGGAGCGTTCCCGTGTCAAGAGCCTTCGCCTTGCGTTTTTGGAACTACAGAACTCACTTCCTTCCGTTCCTCCCAATACCAAACTCTCTAAATTGGATGTCCTTGTTTTGGCCACTACATACATAGCTCACTTGATGAAAACATTGAATGAAGGAGGGAGTGACCAGCAGGTGGCAGTGCAAGAGGATGGCGCCCCGCTCACAATGGCCAGCGCCCCCTTCGTCGAAATTCCGAACTCTTGTAGTGACACTACAGAACGCCACCACAGGTTGCATGAAAAAGGATATTTGCATCCTGTAAGAGTAAGTGCTATCGTTACTTCGTCTACCTATATTCTTGTCAGCCATTATATATATACTAAGGGTAAAAACAGCGTAGAGCATGGAATGGCATGGAGCATGGCATGGCCTTCAAATGCAGCGTTTCGATTGTTTACCCGATGGCGGGAATCTCAGATTGCCCAATGGAAACGCTGCATTTTAAGGGCATGCTATTCCATGCTCTACGCTGTTTTTACATAGCGCTCCATGAAGCGTAATTATACATATATTTAAACAAAAAAATTAAACATATTATAGAATATTTATGCTAGGTCCTACTATATTTGATTTATTCCTATATTAGTTTCCAAAATTAAATAAATAAATAATTTCGAAAAAAAAAGGATTATTGTGGTATGCAACCCTCATTAAACAATTTTTCAGTTTGTTAAATAAAATTGTTTAGGAAAGAGCATTTCGACTGCCTACTGGCCTCCACAGAGCTTAATCTGGCACTGTGGATCATAGATTGTATTGGCTGAATCATTGGACAATCAATTAAACTGTTCAATTTCAAACCAATAGAAAACAACAGGATTTTTCTATAAGCCTATAAAACAAGAGAAACCAAGATGGGCCGAATAACAATAAAAAATAATTTTTGTATTGGTGTTTTGACCAGGGAAGTAAACAAAATCAAACATGGTAATACCAGGAGGAAATTGTTACATTTTCAATTGGAACAAAATTTAACTATAAAGGAAAATGTCTTTTTTGGGCACACATATTTAATTTAAGGCTGAACTGTACACCCCATTCTTATGGAGAAATTTTGAAACATACTTTTAAAAAAATCTACTTGTTACAATACAAAAATAAAAATTGATAAAAATGCAGTATTTTTGTAGCTACTGCATGATTAAAATTTCATAATTTTCCCATT
>JAQGCC010003855.1:0-14333 GCA_034698905.1 Xestoiulus laeticollis
GCGGATAGCGACTAATTTGAATGTTAGATATTGTGGATAGCGGCTAATTTGAATGTTTTTAAGGGATGAAGATGGGGTTTCTGACGCAAACTGAGGATGGACCCCCGAAGAACCACGAAGGATACCACGGCCAGAAGACGTAAGACCATTTGACAAAAGTTGCATTTTGTTCTTTGATATTGCGGATAGCGACTAATTTGAATGTTAGATATTGTGGATAGCGGCTAATTTGAATGTTTTTAAGGGATGAAGATGGGGCCTCTGACGCAAACCGCGGATGGACCTGAAGAACCACGAAGGGCCTACCGCCAGAAGACGTAAGACCATTTAACAAAAATTTGCATTTTGTTCTTTGATATTGCGGATTGCGGCTAATTTTAATGTTTTTTTAAGGAATGAAGATAGGGCCTCTGATGCAAACCGCGGATGGACCCGAAGAACCACGAAGAACCTACAGCCAGAAGACGTAAGAGAATTTTACAAAATTTGCAGTGCGCGGCCCTAAGTTATCACAAACACAATTTTATTTTTTATGGGACAGGACGAAGCGCCTGGAGCATCGATGGATCAATGGTCTTCTGCAACGCTGGAGGATCATCAGCCGACTGGTCGTATAAAAGACAAGTTTAATAAATTAGTCGATACTGCATAATTGTTTTTTTTTTTTTCTGTCTCTTACGTTTTTAGGTTTCGACCCCTGAAGCGATGCATCCAACGCAGTCGTCATGTGCACCAACGTTTATTTATTATTTGGTCCTTATTTTTTCCCCTTGGTCCTACTAACTCGGCCATGGTTTCGGCTATGGTCACCCTTGTCTCAAATGAGTTTCATTTGGGGCGAGGGACCTCTCTGTGGCTGACACCTTGGCGCGGTGGAGAGGCTAGCGTGCCCTTTGACCCTGAAACTGTTTTGGGTCAAAGGGCCAGACTAAGATCAGCCGTGAAAATGTACTTTTTCATATTTCAGATTTTCTACTTTGTGGATATTAGCTAAATTGTAAACGATGGCATTTATGAGAAGCTGTACAAAAAAAATTGGATACTTACGAGGCTCCGTACATTTTTGTACGGAGTCTCGTTGGTGTCAATTCTACGGAGTCTCGTAGGTGTCTCCTTAATTTTGTTCCAGTTAACTTTTAAACCGGTATAGTGAAAAAAAAAACTGTTTATATTATTGTTAATTTAAATTATTATAAGAAATAAATATTAAAATTTGTTTAAAATTATTGTAATCTATAAAAGTTTGCAAATTGGTATTTTTTATTGATGTCCCAACACAGGCTCCGTAAAAAATAGGAAACCACGTGCTCTAGACTATGGTGCTAATCGAAATCTTTACGGAGTCTTGTTGGTGTCTCGATTTTACGGTGTTATCTTTTCCAGTTACTATTAAATCTGTATTGGTGAACAAGTTTATTCATTTATGTTAATATAAATTTAAATGTTAACAAAATTAAAGATTAAAATTTGTTTGCATTTGTTAAACGAGTTTGCAAAGTGGTATTGTATAGTGAAGTTCCAACCCAGACTCCGTAAAAAGCTGAAGTGCACGTGCTTCTAGGTTCACCTTGTCTAGGGTGGAGTGCTAACCGAAAGTGTTACGGAGGCTTATTGGTGTCCCTTCTACTGACTAGTGGTGTCTTTAAATACTTTGCCGGTAAAATTGCTGTGGTTAAAACCCGGGACATGCAGTCACCATTTTGGCACTATCAAGATGAGTCTCTGACAAGCCAGGACAGTTTGTTGTCCTATCCTTGGCTTAGTGAAAGCCAGGACAGTAACTGATAATTAAACCATGGCTGTCTCTGGCAAACTGAAACATTTGGTATAACATGTCTGGGATTCTGATAAACCATATTTAAAAATAACTGTCACCTTATTGAGACAGTATTTATGACAGTGGCTGTAATAGTGTCTCGTGATTCAGGACTGTTGGGGGACTTTATAGGGTAAATACCAAGCCAGCCTCTAGCAAACTTTGACAGTTGGTAGTAATAGATTAACCAAGAGTGGAACAGTTATAAACCAGGACAGTGGCTGTCTTTGGCAAATTACTGGGACAGTTGCATTGACACTGTGCTTTTGGGATTCTGATAGTCGAAATCAAGATATATATAGTTAGATATCACCTTCTTTAGACTGAGAATCAATATATGACAGTAGGGTAAAATTAACCAAGACAGTCTTTGGCAAAATTGGACAGTTGGTATATACTAGGAACCAAGATCTTTAAAGTCAAATCCAGGACAGTTGGTCACCCCTTTTTAAGACCTAAACACTGGCAGTTGTTATCCCTAGTGGAACAAAGTCATAAACCAGGACAGTTGTCACTTGCACATGTCATTCTTAAGGATTAATCCTGTTTTAATTTAGTTTTTAACTTTAATAATATGGTCAGATTAAAGCCAGTAATTTTCCTCAGGATAATGCCGTATTCACATCTAGGCGGATAAAGTCCGCCTGGCGGAGGCGGACAGCTCCCCCGCATGCGCAGTGCGTCTTTGGCCAAAATAAGTATGGCCAAATTATGGCCAAAGATGCACTGCGCATGCAAGGAGCTGTCCGCCTCCGTCTGGCGGACAAAATCCGCCTAGATGTGAATCCGGCATTACACACAGTTGCAGGTCACTGTTCCGAGTTTCAAACAAGGGACTATGGGACCTAGCTAGATTTCGGTATCAAAAATAGGATTTGTTCATCCAAAACATGATTTTGAGTTTTCAAACCTGTAAATTCGTTCACCCTATCAGACTTCTTTTCTTTTCGTATTTTCGTTTTTATTTTCAAAATTGTACATCATTTTCAGCGTGTTTGGCATCCGAAAACTTCTTGGACACCAACATTTCTGGAAAACTTCTTGGACACCAACATTTCTGGAAAACTTCAGACACCAAAACTTCTGCAAACTTCTTGGGCACCAAAAGATTTGGAAACTTCTTGGATACCAAAACTTCTGGAAACTTCTTAGTCACCAAAACTTCTGAAAACTTTTTAGACACCAAGGATTTCGGAGTCTTCTGTCAACTTCCGCAACCCAAGAAGTCAAACTTTCATGTCTTCAAGAGTCTCATCTACAATATTACTTAAAACTTATCGAAATTCGTTGCCGGTTCAACCGTTCAAGCCGACAATCCCCAAAAATGAGTTTCCAGCCCGGAAGTCAATACTGAAGTCCTCTCTTGAAACATCCATCGAGATTCTGTCACCACTGCGCAGTTCCGCAAACACCGCGGTGAATCCCGTCTCTAGAGTCGCGTAGTCCATTGTCGGGAAGCTAACCGCGACTTGCGACAGGACTGCAGATTTTTCATCCGGTCTTAAGTTCAAGATGCTAAAGCTTGCCATTCCACCCTTCTTCCTCATGGACAACTGACGGTAAAAAAAGTAATTGTTAGCTTAACGTATCGCTACGGGTACTAAGCGTAAATCGTAGCGTAAAATTGTTACCTGCGCGTAAACTAAGTAGGAGCCACTGTGGAGGACCTCGATTTCAGAACTGTCCACAACTCTAAAGTGCTCGTTTTCTCCAGGTCCTTTGTCCCAGAGGTTGATTCGGAAAAGACTGTCATCTCCATCGGATTTCCGCAAGGACAGCATTTGCCGAGAACCAGACAACCGGATTTGGCAAAAACCTGGAGAATCAAAAGGTAAGGTTCAACAGTTTTCTTGACCTACGATATGATTTCTGTACCGTTGGAAGCTTACCGCCTGCGGTTGGTACAACGGCATTGGATCCTCCGATGAGAGTCTGGAATGTGTCTTTGGCTCTGATGCCCTCTTCGTATTGCCGTTCCAGACTCTCGATGTTGAAGTACAATGCCGTGAGACATCCGAAGAGGATCATGGTGGTTCCGAGAGCGGATAACAGGATAACGATAACTGATTTACTGCTATCCATCTTGGTAACGAACAAGGAATTGAAGTAATGGTGAGAGAGACTAACTCTTTGTGTTAGGAACAGTTTTTGAATAATATTTTTGTGTACATTGTTCATTCTTTTATATACTAGCTATTGTATAATCGAAATAAGAAGTGGCGCGCTGATAGAAATTATAAACGGCGCGTAACGCGCTGATAGAAATTATAAACGGCGCGCTGCCGAGTTTGAAATTAATCGGCATTTGAGATAACGGGAGAGAAGGAGATAACAAGAGATTAAGTTTGAAGAAGCCAAAATCCTTACTTGTACTTTTTACGACACATATACGGACTTTTTACGGCACACGTACGGACTTTTTGCTGCACACGTACGGACTTTTTGCTGCACACGTATTGACTTTTTGCTGCACACGTACGGACTTTTTGCAGCGTGCGTATTGACTTTTTGCTACACGCGTACTGACTTTTTGTGGCACATGTATTGACTTGTTGCTGCACACGTACGGACTTTTGCTGCACAAGTAATGACTTTTGCTGCACGCGTATTGACTTTTGCGGCACGCGTATTGACTTTTGTTGCACACGTATTGACTTTTGTTGCACGCTTATTGACTTTTGTTTCACGCGTATTGACTATTGCTGCACGCTTATTGACTTTTGCTGCACGCTTATTGACTTTTGCTGCACGCGTACTGACTTTTTGTGGCACACGTACGGACTTTTTGTGGCACACGTACGGACTTTTGCTGCACAAGTAATGACTTTAGCTGCACACGTATTGACTTTTGTTGCACACGTATTGACTTTTGTTGCACGCTTATTGACTTTTGTTGCACGCGTATTGACTTTTGCTGCACGCTTATTGACTTTTGCTGCACGCTTATTGACTTTTGCTGCACGCTTATTGACTTTTGCTGCACGCGTACTGACTTTTTGTGGCACACGTACGGACTTTTGCTGCACAAGTAATGACTTTAGCTGCACACGTATTGACTTTTGTTGCACACGTATTGACTTTTGTTGCACACGTATTGACTTTTGTTGCACACATACTGATTTTTTACTGCACACGGGCTTGACTATTTGTCACATGTATGGACTTTTTATGGCACGTACAAGCACAAGTATGGACCTTTATGGGGCATTTAAAAATCCTTTGTACTGCAACGCAAACCTGTTTTTGCACATTTAAGGGCGTTTCATGGCACTCATACGTTTTTTTTTACGACTCATGGACTCTATTTTGGGGTCTCGGTTGAAGATAACGAAAGATATTATATACGATAATAAGGTCCAAAAAATTTCAAAAATTTCGATAAAATATTATTTGTGTGTACAGTGTATTGTGTAAAAAAAATCTTGTTTTCGGCAAGAGGACAATTTATTTAATTTTGGGTCCTTTGAGGTTCGAGACTCGCTAATGTCCCGTCAAAATTAGTTAACGCGGTAACATAAGAACAACCTAAGATTTATGTTAGAGCACATTTCTATGTTGCTGCTTTTGAACAGCACATGCACTATAGTGCACGTGCATCCATTTCACGTGCATTCCATTTCAAGTGCATTCTTATTTCACGTGCATTCCATTTTTTTCAAATGTGTTCCTATTTTTTTGAGCAATTCGTTTTAATGGTTGTTCTAATCAATTAATGACTTTCGTCTGAAGCAGTTCATCGTTTTTTCCACTCAAATAATTAGTTATTTCGCGTTATAACTTTCAATGTTATTTATGGATTCTCAACAAATTATTCAAAACATTTTTTATTAAACCTAGTTTGCTACAGTTTGAAAAAGAAAGTTAGGATCTTAAGCGGCAGTCGCAAATCCGACGCGCAAATTGCCGAGATCGAACTGTGTGTAGTAAGGACCCATGAAAACATCTCCGAGAATCCACATTGGTCCTTGAAGAGATGGAACCTCAAGACCCATGAATCCACTCAGGCAGACAGTCACTCCTAAACTGTCGGTTTGCTACGGTTGGAAAATGAAACTCAGTTTTGTCCGCAATCTTCGACTACTCGAGATACCCGAAGAGAACGACTTACCTGAACCACGTACTGCTCCGGAGTCAAGTTGAACACCTTTCCTGCAAGAGTTATGGTGATGTCCGGAAGATCTCCGATGGTGCGGCAAGGAATCTCGTACTACGGGAAGAATATCAAAAAATGCTTATCGGATCTTGAGCCGGACTCAAGTTCAATTGAGGACTCACCTCTCCGGCAGCGATCTCGATGCCTCCGATGGCCTCGTTGATGGCTTTGATTTCCAGGGGAGGACCGGTGATGAGGGATGTTCCGCTGTCGGCAATGGCCTGACAACCGCCATCGCAACCGGTGATGCCGCTGCCTACGAGCTCAACTCTGGAAGACGGTGGACATTTATTAAACAGTGATCCGGAGGTGGATCCTGGAGGAAATGTGACTTACCCATCCATGTCAAACTGCCAGTAGCCAGGAACGGAGACGTCTACGTATGTGAACTCTCCGGTGTAGTGTGCCGGATCGCTTCCGCCCAAGACTAGCTCACCGCCATCTTGATCCGCAGCATCTCTACGGTGGATGAAAAGAGAAAGGAGTTTGGTTAAAAACTTTCCTGTAGTTCTTGACTCTCCAAGAGCCTCTTCAGGAGGTCTCAAGTATCCTTGGGTACAAGATTCCTTGGAGACAATGTCAGCCTCTTCAGAAGGTCTCAAGTCTCCTTGATGTCAAGATTCCTTGGAGCAATGCCTGATTCTTAAAGTTTTCCAAGAGATTTTTCAGGAAATCTCCAAGAGACTCTTAAAGAAATTTCCAAGACACTCTTCAGGAAGTCTCCAAGAGATTCTTCAGGAGGTCTATAAGATTCCGAAGACCGCTATATAAGATCCCTGAGACCCTCTAAAGAGCCTCGCGTAACTTGCCGTAGAATCCCTCCAGAGGTGATTACCAGACATACCTGTTAAGGTAGAATGAGAAGATTGGTTCATCGACCAATTGCTGATCGTAGAGGTTGTAGAACCACGGTGTCACTCCGTCTACGGCAATGTCTTTGAAGCCCATTCCTAAGATTCCGTCGAACTTGGCGGTGAGGAATGTGAGTCCCGGCTCCGCGGTTGCTTCTGCAAAAACTTGGTCCACAACCTTAAGACCAGCAACTTCGCATACGTCCTGGCTGAGGAAACCACGGAGGGCTCCGCTACCGTACACGATGACGAAGGCTTCACCGTTCTCCACGTAAGTGCTGGAATCGGAACTTTCGTACTTTGCGTGGACGTCTGGAAATGAAAAAATGAAAGGAAGGACTCTTGCCCGATAAGAAATCTGCGCTTGAGACTCTTGCGGTCATTGAGATATGCTGCAGGATGGAATCTTACCGCATGCGGCGTCCGTGCATTGCGTCGATGGAACCCACAGGTTGGAGGACCCGGTGTCGAAGATCACGAGGAAGGACTGAGCGGGGGTCCCAAGACTGATCTCACCGTAATATTGGGCCTGTATTTGAGTGGAAAAAAAAAACGATCAACCTGCTTCAGATGAAAGTCATTAATACAACAAGAAAACGAATTGCTTAAAAAAGGAACGCATTCGAAAAAAAATTGGAAATGCACGTGAAATATAGAATGCACGTGGAATGGAATGGAATGCACGTGAAATATAGAATGCACGTTGCATGAAATGCACGTGAAATATAGAATGCACGTGGAATATGAAATGCACGTGAAATATAGAATGCACGTGGAATGGAATGCACGTGAAATATAGAATGCACGTGCTGTTCAAAAGCAGCAACACAGAAATGTGCACCTTAAGTTATGTTAAGTTTTGTTGAGTTAAGTTAAGTTACAGCGGGATTTGGCTTCATTCGGTTACGTTATGACAACATTTTGTTAAATCAAATTTTCGGTAGCATTCAGTTATATTAGTGCTATGATAAAATTTAGTTATATTAATTTATGACAAAATGTCGTTATGTTAAGGTTGCGACAACATTATAGTTATGTTAAGTTTATGGCAAAACGGAGTTATGTTAAGGCTTTACCAATATTCAATTTCATTACTTCAAAATTGAGTTACGATAAGTTTATTTCAAAATTCAGCTATGTTAAGGCATTACTAATATTCAGTTACGTTACCGCAAAATTGAGTTCCGTTAAGTTACTGCAAAATTCATATATGTTAAGTTTAATGCATTATTCAGTTATGTTAAGGCTTTACTAATATTCAGTTACGTTACCGCAAAATTGAGTTCCGTTAAGTTACTGCAAAATTCATATATGTTAAGTTTAATGCATTATTCAGTTATGTTAAGTTGAATGCATAATTCAGTTATGTTAAAGCTTTACCAATTTTCAGTTATGTTACCGCAAAATTGAGTTCTGCTAAGCTTACTGCAAAATTCAGTTATGTTACTGCAATATTGAGTTGCATTAAAATTTACTGCAAAATTGAGTTATGTTAAGTTTAATGCATGATTCAGTTATGTTAAGTTTAATACATCATTCAGTTATGTTAAGACATTACCAATATTCAGTTACGCTACCGCAATATTGAGTTCCATTAAGTTTAACTGTAAAATTGAGTTATGTTAAGTTCACTGAAAAAATCAGTTACGTTAAGGCTTTATCAATATTCAGTTGCTTCAAAATTGATTTCCGTTAAGTTTACTGCTAAATTCAGTTACGCAATCGCACTATTTAGTTACGTTAAAGTTACGACAACACTAATTGCTTATGTTAAGTCTTCCGATAACATGTTTACATTATATTTCCATAAAAATATCCTTACGTCTTCGTAGTTGCTCAATGGTTCGATGGTATCTCCGAGCTGCTTCAGGTTGTGTCTCCACTGAAGATACTGTTTAGTGAACGGAATGCGGTTCAGTTTACTGCGGCTGCTTTCCATGCGGTGAAGCTTGATGCTTTACGACAAACAAAAAATTTCTGTAAAACTCACCGTAACTTAACTTAAGTCGTTAAATTCAACAAACTTCAACTTTTCCATAGCAATACTCACCGTTTCAACTCCGCGGAAGCAATTGCGGCAATGGCCAACAGCAAGATTGCGGTTGCGATCCTCATTTTCAGCGGTTGTTTAGACCACACAAAACGTTCTGCTTTTGCGATAGACTAAACCGCGCTTTATATAGCGTTCTATCGCGGATATTAATATTTGCGGAGTCAATCTGTGTCATTCTATTTCTGATTAGACAAGATCTAAAATCATATCTCATCGAGATTTCTTTTCGACCGGATTACGCGATTGGAATTTGGGCCATATTGGAATTTTTTAGAAAATTAGAGGCCATCTTGGAAGTGTTTAAGGTCCTTGCGGCTATATTGGGCATGTTTTAGGTCTAGGAGAGCCATGTTGGGCATGATTTAGCATTTGGAAGACATCTTGGAACTTGTTTGAAGTGTTTTAGTTCTTAGAGGCCATTTTGGAAGTGCTTAAGGTCTTTGTGGCCATTTGTGAAGTATTTTAGGTCTTTGGAGGCCATCTTGCAAGTGTTAGGTCTTTGGAGGCCATCTTGGAAGTGCTTTAGGTCTTTGCATGGAGGCCATCTTGGAAGTGTTTACGATCTTGCGGACATATTGTGCATGTTTTAGGACTAGGAGAGCCATGTTGGGATGTAGTTATTTATAAATCAGTCAAAAAATTGATGTTTTTACATTTTTTAATTTGTTTTTAGGGAAAGTATATGTGGGTACACGAAAACCTGTGAATAGCACACACAATTGGGACTGAATAGGTTGTGTTCCGGATAAATTTCAAACAGGTATTTGTGAAAGTTTATTAGTTTATAGTAATGTTAATATGTTTTAACAAAAATAAATTTAACAATTTGGTTTAAAATATTGTATTTTTATTGATGTCCAAGCCCAGACTCCGTAAAAAAGAACCTGGTGATCACATGCTCTAGGGTGGTGTGCAAAACGAAATTTGCACGGAGTCACGTTGGTGTCTCGATTCTACTGCGTGACATATATGTCTCTGTATACTTTCCATTTTGCCTCAATCCAATATTCGTAAAACAAACAAAAATGTAGTAAAAAAATTATAGTTCATACATTCACATTTTACAAAAATAACTATTAAAAGTTGTGCATATTAACGTCGTTTGATTTCGGTAGTGTCCCTTCTCAGACTCCGTAACAAACAGTAGCACGTGCAGTCGTGCACTAGAGTGAAGTGCAAAGCGAAAGTCAGAATAATATTTCGAATGCGTTCTAATCGTTTTCGGTAATAAATAATCGGTTTTATTACTTTATTTTAGTAATAATTGATTGAAATCTTGGCTAATTGACAACAAATCATACAGCCTCGACTCAAGCATACATTGGGTAAGTAAGTTTTCGAAATAATTTAAAATAATTTAAAGACTGCAATTAAGAGACGAAAAATAAGACGTACAAAACTTACACATTAAAATATTATTAAACTATACACTTTATTAAACTGTACACTATTGAAATTATGGTTTCAGAAGAGGCGGTTGAATGGCTCGTAGTTCCTTATCCGGATTCTTAGCGTGAGTTTTCAATAAATCCATCACCACATTGTCAAATTCAGCAGGAGTCTCCTTCTTACCTATAAATAATGTAAATAATTATTCATTCAAAAATTAGGGTCCTCTATGAACATAAATGTAATTGGGTCCTAAAGTTTAGTGCTTATTTACTATGCCGAGAGATAAATATTAATCTCTCTGCATCTTGTAATTTGTGTACAACAACATTGTTTAGGAACAAAACCAGGACATTACGCAAGTAAAGTTTGCTAGGTTCAGATAAGGCAAGATGACGTATGGATGTTTACGACATATCTATCGTTATTTTTTTAAATTTTAGGTTAGACGCAGTACCGGTTCGTACCACAATAGTGGCGACAGGAAAAACACATCCGCGTTTATAATCTTTCAACTGCGGAGGATCCTGGTTTTCGTCATTTTGTTTGGGAACACGAGCATTAGAGTGTGTATGTTTCGGATTGGTGAGTAAGCGATTACTTGCCAGTTGCCCAATAGTAAATGTCCCAGTCGTTGGACGGCAAGTTGATAAGACGGTCGTACATTGCCATTTGTTCTTCGTCTAGTCTCGCCAAATGCTTTTCTGCAAAGGTGCTGCAGGAAAATACAAAAGTTTATGGCCATAAATGCAAGGTTTGTCCATATATTGGCTAATACTTGTTAATGTAAGGTTTAAGCTTTGCTATAATTGTAAAATATATAAGGTTTATATTTGTAAATAAGATCCTTTCCTGGATTATGTGAGCCATACAAGGTCCTTTTAATTAAAATGCAGCACATACAAGTCTATATATGCCATTGAAAACATAAATACAGCCCTAATAGCTATTTAAATATTTAATTATTTATACAGCACATGTCCATACATGTAGCAGCTGACCCGTGAAGGTCAAACTATGCTATTTTGAATCCCAGCGCCACCTGGCGTCGAACAATAAACATCGTCCCATTAGGCCTTTACCTCAGCAAAATGCAGTTTTCGAGCATTCCTCGCTTCCGGCTTTGATATTGCAGCCTGTTTCGCTTCACTTGGACCGGCTCGTCTTGTTTTTCAACGAAGGGAGGAATAATAGAGTGACAAAAACGATTTTCTGAAGCTAAAAACGACCTTTTTGCCGGTAAAATACACCGAAACATCAGACGGGAAGCCGCCATCTTGATTTAGGCTAGGTTCTAGAACGTGTCGCACGTGACGAGGTTTTCATCCAATCACAGTTAGCGTGCAACTCTGTGCTTAGCAAACTTAGGAGTAGCTAATCAATCACAAAAACGGTGCCAAGCTGGGCTTAGTGAACAACCAATAAACACTGATGTGTCTATCTGCGGGTAGAACAATTTTTAACTTGACGAACCAATAACTGCTAGTGTGCCAATCTGGGCATAGCATTTAATTAATGAACAGGAATGTGACATTCTGTCCTTAGCAAATCTTACAATAACAGACCAATGAAAGCTAATGTGCTATTCTGAGACTAACAAAATTTTATTTTTTTAACCAATTAACGTATTTCTACCCCATGTGCAACTCTGGTTTCATCTTTTTAGTGCTATTTTCTAGTTGTCCTGGCTGTGTACAGATGTCGCCAGCGGCGGTTTTCCCAACCCCTCTGCGCGTGCACGCCGTGCAGCCGACGAGATGATGTCACGCGTTCCATTCCAAATGCGTTCCTTGAACATGGGCTTCGTTTCTTGAAATTTCGTCCGTTTTGACGACTTTTTTTCCTGTGAAACATCGGTCGGGTGAGTAAAAACTAATCGTGAACCTTTAGCGGCTCGCTTTTAGTCGTTTTTCTTGCTTATAAACGTATTTTTCGCCCTGCAAAACCCCGTGTTCGTAGAAAGAGGTCGGAGGTCTCAGACCGCCAGATGGCGCTCCTGTAGGGTTTTTAAATGGCATTGGCGGCAAATTTAAAAATATTCAAATGTGTTGGCTTTTTAATAATGGAAAATATCGATTATTGACGCATTTTAAGTGAACTGTTTCATGGTTTCAATCATTGCATTTTGTAGCGGCTGAAATGGTGGATCAGGATTGATTGTTTTTTTCCCAAAATCTGGTAAAATTTTAATTTTTGTGTTAAATGTTAACGCTTTATCCTTTTAAACTTTGTGATAATACCTAAATCTTTGTTTAATTGCTAATGTTTTACCGATATTAATTAACTTAACTACAAAAAATATGCTTTTCCATAAAATAATTGCTGAAATTTGGGTGGTTTTTTTTTTAAAGTTAAGTTGTTAAAAATCTGCTAATTCTGCTATATAATAGCCTAACATATGACAATGATTTGGGAAAAAGCGCTAAAAAATACGTGATTCTGGTTTTAATTTTATTAAAATATAATGCTTAAGATTGCTATTTTTGTTGATGATTAGAATACGTAACAATGATTTGAGAAAACAGGTTGAAAAAGACGTGTTTCTGGTTCAAATTTGCACAAAATAAGAGTGTTTTTATTTCAATTTCATCTATTTTTTACGTTTGTTTTAAAACAATGTCTGATAAGCATGTGGAAAAAGCTGAGATCCTGATTCATAATAGTTCAAAGTGTTTTTTACCAAATCATTTTAAAATTAAATGGGAAAAGAAATTTGTATTTTTATTCGAAATTCAACAATTGTTTATCGTTATCAATCAACAAAACTTGCTGAAATCTGTTTTTTTTTTCCAATAAAAATTGATAACAATTGGAGAAGAGGTCTGATAAAAACGAAACTCTTGTTCAAATTTGAAAAGTTGTAGTTAAATCGAAATACTTTAATCGAAATATAGACAAATAATTCAATATTTGTATTCTTGTTTATCAATATCGATTCTCGAAACTTGTGGAAATCTGCTATTCATATAAAATCTGATAACATTTTGGAGAATGTCCGAAATTTTGTTTTAAATCTGTAGTATTTTTATCTGCATCTGTCTGCACATTGTTAAATATTTTATTCAAGCATTGAAAAGGTCCTTCATGGCTCGAGGAAAGGTCAAAGGTTAAATATGACCTAACCAATAAGCATTTATAACATCAATAGTCTACACCAGTTAAATTATATGGAACATTATTTAGAAATTTATCCTGTCACGATTCTTAGCGTTAAATATTTGTAAAAAAAACCATGCAAAATTAAATTTTATGAACCGCATTATTTATAAATTTATCCTGTCATTAATATCGGCTTCGCGAAATTGCCGAAAGCGTTATCGAAACTTAGTTACGAAGGTCAAAATATTGTTTTCGGTTTCTTTCCTCCTTGTGGAAATAATATTTTTTGTACGATAGTTTATCCAAATTCAAAACGCCCTCTAAGAGCTCTATTCTCGAGCTATGAATCTTATAAAAAAAAACTAGACGTAGATCTCCTCGAGACGCGTAAAACTAACATTAATTTCATAGAGAGAAATCGCTTATGAACGCGAGACCTTGTCACGTCACGAAATTAAAAATCGCAACGATTTTAATTAACGATTGGCCGATGTTACTAGTTTTTAATTATCTGTTTTCAGTCTTCGACGAGGTCTTTTCGATGAGTTGCTAAAGTCTCGAGTTTTTAACGATTTGGCTTTCGAGCGTCCGCTATCGATCCGCGGCCTCCGACTCTTATTCCCACATCCGTCCGTTAAATATTTCCGAAACCAGATTTTGAATTTTCGTTTTAACGTATCGGCAGGATGACGCACGACCTGGACATATCTATCACCGAAAACGACTTCGAAAGTGGCGCGATCCGGCTGCTGAGAAACGTGAGGCCGAGATGGGACGAGGCGGAGATAAAGTTCAGGGTAAGGCGTGCCGTTAAAGCGGCCCTAGACATTTGATGATCTTAAGTCGCGTCCATACTGTGCGGAAACATAAAACATAAAACGGTTTCGAAAATCTGTTTTGTAAACTTATTTGGGGAAAAATTTCAAGCATCATAAACCGTAATTCACGCTGCAAAAACAAATTCCCCGAAAT
>JAQGCC010003856.1:0-14332 GCA_034698905.1 Xestoiulus laeticollis
GCAAGGCTGCTCACATACATTAATGAGATTAATAAGCCTATTTTAAAAAAAATAGGTCAATCATTCATTGTTCAACAATATTCAATTTAGGATATATTCAAAAAGAGCCGATCAAGTTTCATCTCTATTGGAAACTCGACTCTATTGAATACTAAACAACCACTTGAAGATGAAGTTACAATCCAATTTATTATATGGGAATTTAATTCAGTACTGCCCATGCGACAATAGTTTCGAAGCACTGGTCGAATGAGTTTACGCGCCGACCTCTCGAACCCAGGGTGCGAGTTTTGAACCCCTGGTCGAGATTGGTGGGAATTTTTCGAAAGGGCGAAATTTCCAAAGTGGCCGCTATAAAACCAAGGTTCTGTGTAGATGTTCCTTGCTCTTTGCTCGTTAAAGACCTATCGAAAGGGGATGGAATTTCCCCCTTCCCCTCGTAGGCAAAATTTCTAGGTAGGTGAAGGAGGTACTTCCCTGATGTTGGTGTTTAGCGTAATGAAAATATCGACATTAAACCTATGCGGGGTGGTGGTGGTGGTGAACTCTGGATAGGACATAGGGTGGTTAACGATCACAAAATGTTATGCCTTCTCCTTCACAAATGCAAAATTACTGGCAAGGTTGGCTTAGTGGTTATGCTTAACTCCTTGAACTCGGGAGAACCGGGTTTGAACCCTAGTCGGCTATCCTGGTTGCGGTTTTTCGTGTTTCCCACAATCTCCCTTAATCGCACATATATGCACATTATGGATACCGGGATATTGCCCCAAAAAGCGGCCATAACCGTATACTCTTTCATTTAAAAATCTGGCACTTTGCTCCCTGCCACATGGCATGTTACATGCTGACTGCAGGGTAACGAATTGAATTGAAAATATTGTTTGTAGCTCAAGCCAAGCGCTTCTCCTACCTACACAGGGTAACTCAGCTAGTTTTCCAATAAAATGGATGCAGATTTTATGATAATCGCATGGCTTTATATGAAAATGAATGATTCGTTATACAGCATTTCACTTTACCACCAAAATTCCAAAAACAGGGGGGACCATACTGCTGGTTGTGCCACGACAACTTTACACCTGGTTAAGTGTACCTTGAAATGAAAATGGTAAAAATTTTATATTTGACATTCTTGTGTGTCAGAAAGTATTTTGTATTAGGACATAATTTGGCGAATATTGTAAAACTATGAAAATACATGTATCTTGTTACAATATTGTTGATTTTATTTAGTCGACAGAGCGTAAAAAGAACACATCATTCACTTATACAGTAATTGCTACCTCAAATACCGTTAAATCGAGTTTTGGCAACAGGTTTGATAACGATGTAACAAATTTGTTGTAATTCTCAATTTTGCAAAAAACGAGTCTCTAGGGTGCGTTTTTTTACTCCATAAAGCACTCTCAAATTTGCATAAATGCTGCTGGCAATTTACAAAAATGTTTCTCTTGCAAAAAAAGGTATCGTCAAGAAAGGCATGAGCAACTTAATTTGCCAATATAAAATGTTCTATAGGTGAAGCAGACAATGTTTTTAACAAACTCTATACCGGTAAATTGGAACGAATGCTGAAAGGCAAATTGCCAAATGTCGTTGGTAATATGAAAAAAAAAACGAAGTAAAAAAGGCGATGTTTTCTTAATGGCAGTCCCCGGGTTTAGTACCTCCAAAGGGTGGCACCCAAATTAATGGTAGCTTCGCCTAGTGCCAATTTCGATGGATGCAATTAATGCCAACGGCATCCGAACGGAAGGAGTTTTTGCACCGAAGATTAATGCCAAAAATATTAATTACTTGGATGAAAAAAATCTTATAGGTGTATTATTCCAGAAGTGTGTCTTGGCAACTCTGGCGCATCTCGTCACGTGATAAGGAGCAATACACTGTCATCAAAGCGTGAACGTTACACCATCACCTTGCAAATCAACTTGCAGATCGATAAAGTATGCCGCCATTTTGAATCAATATGGCCGTCTGAAAGAAATATGAAACTTTTTTTCAAGAAAGAAGGGATTTTTAACAAGATACCCTTGACGAAATAAGATTATGTAAAGATAATTAAGCTCGTTAAGTTTAATTATATTTATATTGGAAGCATCCAACATAATTAAACAATAATCCAGAATTACTAAGAATTCTAAATATGGCAAAAATACAGGAATAAAGAAGTAAACCACCGTACCATTAAAGTATTAGAATGAATATTCTAAAGAGAGACCTACACATTCCAAATAGAGGACTGCATATTTCAAACATCAGAAGTTTTACTGAACATTTCAAAAAAGATTGAACATCCAATACAAGACTAAACATTTTAAAGAGGACTGAAAATCCAAGAGGACTAAACATTTAAAATACGACTGAACATCTAAGAGAAGATCTACTGAACATTGCAAATAGGATTGAACATCTAAGATAGGACTGAACATTTCAAATAGGATTAAACATCCAAGATAGGACTGAACAACTGAGTATATTGACTGATAATTTCAAATAGGATTGAACATCCAAGACAGGATTGAATATTTCAAATAGGATTGAACATCCAAGAAAAGATCTACTGAACATTTCAAATAGGATTGAACATCCAAGAGAGGACTGAACATCTTAAATAGGAGATCCAAGAAAGGACTGGAAATTTCAAGGAGAAGACTGTACATTCTTAAGAGTGGACTGAGCATTAAAATTTAGATAACTGTGAAAGCATTGTTTCCAAGTTACAGTGGTCATTTCTAGTAAAAACCACAAAAGAGGTTAATAACTGATTATTGAAAAAGGTCAAACAACGATGTATTGATTCATGCTTTGGGTATACCAGTTAACAAACAGTGACGCAACATGTTCGATAATTCTCTTTTGAAAGGGGCTTTACCAATTTCCGTCGAATCCAGATTTTGCACTGGAAAAGTCAACGAGACATAAGTTCAGACCATGTCAATGTGAAACGTTCATTTGGGAATGAGTTTAGAGCGATAGCAAAGGGAGAATCTCATTCTCAAAAGTTTTGTACTTTTTGCTGGAAAATTAGAAAACCGGATAGCAATATCTAATCGGGCGCTTTTCAATTAATTTCACAATGAAAAAAAGTGGAGATGTGAATAAACTCCAAAAACCTTTGTTTGCCTATATTCTCATCAAAATTACGACTTTGCACCTCGTTCCTTTATTGAAGCACATCTGCATTTCGCAGAAATCAGTGAGATTTTGCAAATCTGTTGCCTGCATTCATTACCAAGGAACAAGGTTTTCAAACCTTTCTTTTTTGATAACGAACAAAAGCAATCCAACAAAAGCATCCAAGCGCTGCACCTCACAATTCACTAAACGGATGTAGAACACAAAAGGGCAAATTCTTAAATTCTTAACTTTCAGAACACGTACATGTACAAGTAAGGACTCAAAGTGGAAGTACATAATCCAGTTTGGTGCTTCATAAAAATCATTCATCATAATCATCAAAAAGTCTAAGGAGCACAGCAGCGGCAGCTCGTACACACACCACATTACTCAAAGGAGTTATAGAGTTGGTACTCCTACTTCCATTCATATATCTCGAGTATGACTGGAATGGTACCTTGTCAACTAAACTTGCCATGCTGTGACCATTGTGAACCAAATGTGAGCTTTTGATGGATGCTAAATATTTGTTTACGATGTCCACCATATGCCCTGCCAGTTGCCAAAGTTGTAGCTGCACATTCACTGTCAATAAGCACTTTAGATTTGTCAATATTAAAGATCAGGTTTGAAGTCTCATTCAAATATTGTACAAATATCAAACTGCTCTTGCCACTCTCTTGGGTCCTCACAAATTAACTGTTTGTATGTTTGTTTGGTGATTTTTAATGTTGGCCTATTTCTGCACACAAGGGCTAAACACCAAAGCCAGGGAAAGGGCCTCCTTCACCTCCCTGGAAATTTTGCCTATGAGGGGGACTTCCACCCCCTCTTGAGGGGTCTTTAATGTGCAGAGAGCAAGGGGAATCTACACTGAACCTGCAGGTTTAAACTCTCATTCAAAAGAGCCGCCACTTTGGGAATTTCACCCTTTCGAAAAATTCCCACCGACCTTGACTGGGGATCAACCCCACACCCTGGGATCTAGAGGCAAGCGCACAACCACTTGGGGTCGGCTCCTCACAAATTATTACTATATCATCTGCAAACATCAAACAAGGAATTTTCTGGCCACTAATAATGTCTTATTTGCTTCCATTGGTTCTCCCCGACTCTCTGGGTCCACGCGCATTTCACACAAGTAACACCAGAGGCCGCTTTGACAACCGTGAGCCTATATTGGGGTTGTAATTTCAAATAAGCATTTTATCCATGAGTAATTGGAACCCAGGACTCGCGTTTCCCAACACATGGAACCAGACAGAAGACATTAAAAAATAGATGAATGCAAGCTGGTGTCTTATTTCTACACCTTGCCCCTTGGCATAAAACTATGTAAAACTTGCATGGCGAATCGATACACTAGGTTCATATTCAGTGTGACAATGTGAATTGATTTATTGAAATCAGCCAGAGTATAAAACTATAGGTCTACATTGTCTCTCCTCTGGCCGCTATTTTGGAATGCATTTTTAGAGAGAATAAGAGATTTTTAGTTTATTCACCTGGTGGATATCTGAAACCCAAATTATCAATGATATCCTCAATTTTTTTTGGTGTATATAACTATTGTTAATGCACGGTTTGACAAACAAAACACACGATTTATCGTGAATCCTTTTTTCGAAAAGACTTTTTTTTAAATGTGAAACCTAATCACAATCAGTTTCGCATTTATGGCACAAAATAGCATATTTCGGAATTTTCCTCGAGTTTGTGTTTTCCGCCATTTCAAGATGGCCGCCAAAATTTACATTCTATGGTATAAACGTATTATTTTTATCATGGAAGGAAAAAAACTTCCAAACTGTTCAAATATATCATTAAGTGTATGTCATGTTCAGGAAATTTAAAATATTAAAGCATAATTTAAGCATAATTCCGTTATTAATGCCTAATTAAGTACTTAAGTGGTAAAAATCAGGCACTTTACTGTAATTGAAACATTAATGCTCATTAGATGGATTTTGAGCAAGTAATGCTCAAAACGCTTCCAGCGTTAATGTGAAATTAATATTCCATAATATGAAACTCACTAATAATAAATATACAAATACTAAGTCAGAGTTATGAGTATGTTTATGAAGCCTGCATGATTACCTACTTTTATTCAACATGTTTTGGTGATTTTATACAAATAATTATGCAATAAGCATTGATTACATTTTAATGTAAAATTGTCTTCTGGCCCTATAATATACAAAATATTCAGAATGCATAGCCGCTTTCATATGGTTATTAGTTTACCAACATATTTAGGATTTAAACACAAATATATCACAAACATACTGTATCAGTTTTTGCAAAACTACAAAATTTGTCGATTAGTACCACATTTAAAAAAAAAAAAAAACCCAAACCAAACATGCATCTACAGTACAATGCGTTTTATACGTATTAAACAAGCTAATTAAAAATCCAAACAATGAAATACATCAATGTTTTTAGCAAATTTCGTTTCGATGAAGCATTAGAGCCTTCAGCAGTGCAAATTAACCATCCTTAAAATAGATAAAATTTTAATCAAAAAATCAGGTCTGGTTGAGTTGATTGAAATCAATGGCAAATCAAACCTACCTCTTGAAGAAAAATACTTCACTTTTGCCCTTCAGACAATTTAATCGCGTATAAAACGAAAGTGGAAAAAAAAAACAAGTTAGGTTTTCTGAAGCATCGAAACAACTTGTTTGTTTAGGTTTCAATTATTTGTCTGAGTTTTTCTTTCTAGTTCTTTGTTCGTTGAACTATCTTTCAAAAATAGTCCTGATTTTCCTGTATAATACCAAATTCCAGCTATAAAAAGTTGAAAAACGTAAAATAAATAAACGCGTTTATGATAACTTAGCAAAGTGCACCATGTGCAGTTAGGTGGAAGCAAATTGAGAAATCTTTGCAAACATTTTCAATAATATGTGCACTCGATTGAAATTGGCAAAAAATCGTCTGCATTCGGTATTATAGTGCTGCCCTCATACCTCGAGTTTTCTAAAGAATAATGAAGTCCTATTGGAACCAAATTCGAAAGTATATTTTGTGTTAACAAGCCAGTAAAACGTTATCAAATGTTGCATTAGTGTTTCCATATGAAGTTTAGTCTACAATACAAATTCATAGAAAAGAGCATATTTTTTTTTAATCAACAGCCCCCAAATGAGGAAAGCAATGAAATACACAAAAATCTAGGAATAGTACAAACCATTGGGACCAAACTAAGTTAACCTATTTGCAGGTACAGCTAATGACCATACACGCCGTGCCGACTGAGTTATCGCTACTTCCAGGGTCATTGCTATATAGAGGTTCGCTATTTACAGGTTTTGGCGTAATTGGATGTTAATATCTCTTAATTTACTTGCACAGGTATATATGAATACTAGCCGAAATGCCCGACCTTGTCTGTGTTGAACGTTAATGATTGAACACAATTCACCCTCCTCCAACTCCCTATTCACACGATGTACATGCCATCTTAACCCCCTCCCCTATAATAAAGACTCCATGTATAAACAATACTAGTCGACCAGGCTGTGTCACTATGCTAATATTTTAAGCCAACGCCAGCTTATGATGTACCCATAATGCACTGCTAAGAAAAGCTAATTTCCAATGCAATCATGGGAAAGAGGTAAAACTTAGGGGGAAGGAGGTAATATTTTGGGATGGTGGACTCCCCTATGTTGTTCTTCTACTGCGGTATAGTACTGGTGGAAAATTTGGGAGCAATCAGGTGAATGGATCAAAAGTTTTCACCGAACAAACCCAACGACATAAACACACACATACTTTTCTTCTGGACATATCTGCTGATATATTACCATACCGCATATGGAGATAACCGCACATCATCATTATCTAATTCAATTTCTCTTCCATGCAGTCAACAAGATGCCATATTTAGTATCATTTATGGACAAAAATGCAATATACTTGTTCAATTTCTGGTGCAGTATGTTCATGTACATGTACATGTACATGAACATATTTAGAAAACTGCTGGTATACAATGTGCCCTAATTCATTTTTGACCTAATGCAACAGTTTTCTTTCAAAATGTCTTGTAATTTTTCTGTTTTCAATTGTTTTATTTGGTACTAATTCCTTTACTTTATACAAACACAAAAAATGTGTCGGCAAACAAGCAACGAAAAAACCTTGAGTAAAAAAGAACAGTATAGAAACGATGAAACATCAATTTTACGCTTGTCATAACTTTCCAGTTTAATCCAACAAAACAATCCAACATTAATAACTTTGAGTCAAGAACGCGATGTACCGACATTCTTTGGAAATGAGGTATTTCAGTTGGGAAAAAAAACGTGGACTGATATCCGAATACCTTTTTCTTGTTTTTCTGCCAACAACGATATTGCCTAGTACACGCGAATAAATAATGCATGTTCTCATTAGCATAAACGCTATCTGCGCCCTATATACTACTGAAAGTGGTCATTTCTACAGGAAAAAGCCAATTTTCCACAAAAAAAAAAATTATGCGCAAAAAACATTGCCATGCAATATAAAAGAGTACACGTACATGTACATCCATATTTCGGATAATTTTTTTTTCTCAAAAAGTCGCATTAAAATAGCGCATACGTGAAAACACAACAGGTATTTCTGATCATGTATTTGTAATCTAATATGTATTGTAATCTAAACGAGATGCAGAGAATTCCCAATGGAAATGAAATCTAAATGTCACTCATGTGTTTTGCCAAACGTAAATGTTCTAGACATGTATAGGCTATATATGAGCTCGTAAATGGGCATTAATTAATTTTGGAAAATTTTTAAAAATCTCTTGATCTCAATAGATTTTATGGGTCACTTATGAAATCATATTCTAGTATGAGCATACACAAGAAGATTTAATGAATAATTATCAATTGGGTCTTATACAATGACATGTTTCACTATTGGGCATGTATCAATGGGAACATTGGGGTAAGAACAGTTTGGGGGCATGAAATAGCACGAAGCATGGCATGATCTGATAGCAGCATTCCGATTGGGCAATCGGAACGCTGCATGCCTTTCATCATGCTATACATGTATATGTCAAATAACAGCGTGCAGCATGGGAGCTATTGAATAAGCATAGGAATGAATTCCTGAAATCAGCGTTTTGATTGGGAAATTGGAAATTCCCGCCATCGGGAATCCAATCGAACCGCTGATTTCTCATATATGAGAATAAGAATAGGATTAAACACATGCTCTAAGCTGTTTTTACCTTATTGCCCTAGGCCACACTAGGCCACACAAAACGCGCGTTTGGCTAGCCTCAAACAAGGCTTTTTAAATAATTTAAAAAAAAAGAATTTTCGCACAAGATATTAATGTACAAATTTTATAATTCTAGAATTAAAATTAAATTCGATGCCCTGTTTGAGGCTAGACAAACGCGCGTTTCCAGCCTAGTTTGTCCTGGGGCTAAGTCAATGCTGCAATCTCAACCCACAGCAATGACCAGAATACGTACTCAAATCCAGAGGGTTTCTCTTGCTAAAACTGCATTTATGATCGACTTTTCTTAAGCTACATGTTTACTGATTTGCCAAGATCCAATTATGATTCTCAAATCGCTCGCAGCAAATGGCCATCCAACGCTCATTCACCTATTGAGTGTACGTGTAATTGAGTTAAACATCATGCAGCAAGCTGAACATCCAGCCTCAAAGTGAGGGCTACATGTTTAGCATCACACCACTCGTTAATAAGACAGAGGAAACCTAAATGGAATTAACAATGCGCTTGTACTATACAGTACTTGTTCTTGAGCGTTGAGAACAAGCAGCTTAACATCGACAATTCAAAGTAAGGATAATTAAACAGCTAATTATTGCAATCAATAAAGCGTAAGAAACTTAATTGCAAAACGCATGGTTCATGATAATGTTTCCCCACAGGTTTTTTTTTCTTCTAAAAGGAACTTATGTATTGTTACATCACGTGCTTTTAATTAGTTTTATAATGGTTCAGCGCCTATAGTGGTGGCGTTTGAGCTCTAATGCCTGATTCCCACTGGACAGAATCATTTTCTGTGCGCATGCGCGCAGCTAGCATAGCGCTGCTTTCCGTTAAGTGGGAATCAGGGTGCCCACCAAGATGGTGAGCATGTGGTTGTATGGTGACTTTTCCGCCTATAGCATCTACTCATCTTGCGCAACAGCCATATGCTGCAATATCTCCATATTCCACATGCTCACCATCTTGGTGGGCACCCTGCCTTATGTTATCAAGATGGTGAGCATGTGGTGATATGGCAGATTGCACGAGGTGATCCTATTAATTTGCATGTACTCGCCTCGTGCCACATGGTATCACCAACAAGTCGCCATATCACCACATGCTCACCAAGATGGCGACTTTGTGGCACATGGAACATTAGACGAGACAATCCTATAAATTTTCTAGTACTCTATATGTGGAAACAGTCATGCACTGTAATGTCACCATAATACCAAGTTGGCATTTTTTCCCCAATAATCGGTCATTTTGTGTCATAAGTGAAGATTTGGGTGACAGGACCAGATAATTCCGCACAAGGAAAGCTCCGCACACCCAAATATTAGGCAATATATGACATGGTTGGATTATAGGATAACTTAAGTAAGGTCAAGTTAAGGAATGTTAAGATAAGTTAGGTTAGGTTAAGTTTTATTCTTTCCATGCTTCAAGAGGTTTGGAATTTTATATATACACGTATACATTGTAGGACCTAATGGAAGGCGAGTCCAACTCACTTACCCACCCAGTACTTTCATTTATATGCACAACATTTCAGCTCTTAAGCATTCATAAGATGCCTATAGCTCGCATTCCAAGATTCCAAACTAGAAAATAGTCATGCAACCATGCTTGCATTTATATAGCCTATATATGTTGAAAGCTATGTTATGCAAAATAAGGTAAGGGTAGATGAGATCAGTGTTATCTCAGGTTTCATTGTGTGGAACTTCCATAGAACCAAAGATTTGCTAAAGGTTTATATGTCCCTAGAGGAAGCTGAATAACATCAATATTATTATATTAATGAAAGTCATGTGGAAGAATATGTAAACTCTGGGAAGTTGATTAAATGGAGGTTTTTTTAAATCCAAAAACCACCATCATGTTAGGAATTTTGATGACATTTTTAGATGAAACATCACATGTAGCTTACACTTGGCTAGAGCCAACATGCATCACGGTCACAATAACAGCAGTAATATCCATGTATAATCAAGCAGATGACCTAAAGGCTAATCTGGTGCAAAGGAGAGTATTATGCAGCGCCTCAAGCGGCCCTAACATCAATTCACGCTCGAAAACAGCTTCAATTTGGATGAGAATCGTGGGGCAGGGATGAGGAGGGAGGGGGTGGGCGTGAGGTCCGTGTCACCATGGCAACCCATTAACAGAAGCCGAAGCAGTGCGCCCTGTGAGGTGGTACAATCCAATCAGCATCCATTAGCACTGTTTGGGAATAGTCAAGTGGAAGCGTAAAACGTCAACAAAAACTTCGTTAATGATTTCCTGGCAGCTGCTCAGCCGTGGTTGGGCCGGAGGCACTAGCTCAACATTTTGAAATTGTGCTGTGGAAGGAAAAGGTGAACTTCCCTCTTTCCCCCCCTCCCCCCCCCTTCCTTTTTTTTTTTTTCGACTTCTGCCTCACTGTCTGATTGTTGAGCTTCCTTCTTCCTCAAATTCTATCATTGAGACTCGAACCTGTTTTCTTGACCTTGTCCTCACCTTTTAATGCATGCATTGAACTTCCTCTTTCCTCTTACACAATAGAAGTACTCAAATGCACACTCTACATGTGGGCATTAACAGAGCTAAGTGACTACTGAACATGCGCACCATAATGCCCAATGTTTGTTGATATGGTGATTTTTAACGTTTGCTATTTCTGCACACGAGGGCTATACACTAGCGCCAGGGAAAGGGTCATCTTTACCTATCTGGAAACTTTGCCTATAATGGGGGACTTCCATCCCAGCGCTAGGGTTTTTTTTAATATGTAACGATCTGTGGGAACTTGGCTCAAACTCCTTCGGTAATTTCTCCCTTAGGATTGCGAGCATGTCAATCCACCAGGCAGTCAATGACCCAGTTGGGTGCACCTAGGAGCAGAGGAGAACTTGTGCCATGAGGCGGTGGGTTAGAAGATTTAAGGTGCCAAATGACCCAGCTGGTCCACTAAAAAATAATTTGAGTACCCCTACTATCTCCAATTAAGTATTTCCCATTTAGACTTCCTCAACTCTTCTTTCATTTAGCTTCCCTCTTTCTTGACCTTTTCCTCACCTCCTGCAAATTTTATTGAGCTTTCTGTTCCCTGTTCATCACCTAATTCAAATATTTAACTTCCTTTTCCTCCTCACCTCTTACTACTGAACTTCCTGCACCCAACCTGCTTGACTTTATCCCCTTCTTTTGTCATTTAGCTTCCTGCTTACCTCCTGCATTCTTTCCACCTCTTGTTAAGCCAACTACTACCCTTCTACAGACCCTTTTATATCAAATTTTTTGTCATTTCCTCTACCATCTACTTCTACTTTCATTTGTATTCCCTTCTAGACCTCTTTCTGTTTGTTTGAGATCACAATAACAACCTCTACAAATTACACTGGAAGACAGGAAGAATTATTAGAAAGGAATAAGCATGGCCATGGAGGAACTACATGTATATACCGTAAACAACCTAGCTTGGTATTTCCACTACATAATTATACAAATGTAGTGTTAAGTGTTATAACGTACTTTGCAATAATATACTGTATGAACTATGTGACCTAGAATTCCAGATATGGTTTAACTTCCCTGGTCTTACTTCCTCATCACTTCCCTAAAGGAAATAAGTTCCGATTGCAAAATTGTTGACTCATTCTTCTACTATTTGCTTTCTTTACACCTCTTACACTATGTATATACAGTGTGGGCCAATAAAAGTGAGAACATCTCGTAGCATATGAGTTATTTCAAAATAAAATTTAATTAATTATAAATCTTCTTACATTTTTTTTTGCAAAATATTTAGCTAATCAGAAATTATGTTCATTGTGTCCTTGCTTCTCAACGACTTTTTCTAAGCGTCGACGCCACTCGTTTATGCTTCTGTCAATGAAACGTTGCCCTATATTTCGCCTTTCCTCGATTATTGCCAACTTGAGCTGCTCAACCGTGGTAAATTTTCACTGAAGGTAGACTTTTTCTTGTAAAGCACCCCATATGGCATAATCTACCGGGTTTAAATCTGTTTTTCAATTCGCAAATGTTTAATCAGAATACGGTCTTCTGCAGAGATTTCTGTCATTCTGGGCAACAAATTTAAAAAAAAAAGCAGACGACGTTAACAATGGGCTGATTAAAAATTAAAAATGGCGACCGGAAATAGTCGAAATAATGACGTCATGTAGCTACATAATTAAGTAAGTAAATCAGTAAACTATTTAATCTAGTATGGATATATAGTTAAACTACTTTTATGTGATTAAATCACATTTTACGAGATGTTCTCACTTTTATTGGCCCACCCTGTACTTTTATGCCAGATTCTATTTCATTATTTGATTACATTCTTTTAGAATCTTTTAAAATTCCTTTTCCTTCTTTAAAATCTCTACATTTCCTTGTCTCCCTTGACCGTCTTATTCCCATCTATTTTCTGCCTCACTTAACGTCTTCTTCAACATATCCTTTTTTATTATTATTTCCTCATCTTCCCTCAACTCCCTAGATCACTCCTTTCTATTTCATCTCTTCCTTTGTCCACCTCCCATGCGACAAATTTCGAAAGAGGTCCAAGAGGAATTTGGACAAAATCGAAAAATATTCAATTCAGCCTACGTACACAGCTGAAATTTGCTGGAAATGCACCAGGGATTAGGGCGGTTTTACATTGCAAATAACAGCAGGGAAATTTGTCTTTCTTCCCCCACACTCAACTATGTCATTGCATGGTGTAAACCTAATCCTTCCAACTAGAATGGAGTATTTACCAAGCTTCGTGTTTAGTAGGTAAATATTTGAATTCGCTCCGTACTTGTACGAAATTTAGCACTGATGACAAAATTAATAAAAAAAACTGCAATGTCTACTATAAGTCGACTGTCAAGCAACATTTCACAAATAGGAAAAAATGTCTATTCGAGCAAAAGAGGTTAATTAAACCACATGTATCAGGAAAATATCATGGGTTATTAAAATAAGCTGGTAAATAGTGTATAATTAGTCGGGGAAATTTCAATAAGACACTGTCAGGGCATCAACTTTGCAGTTTTGATGACTGGGCAATGAGAAAAGACAGTGATAATTCTGTAAATAAGCAAACATTAATAAAGCATGAATTATCACCAGCAAATTTTTTCAAAATAGACTTTCAAAAGTGGTTCTACTATTCACTGAGACGAGTTTTAGAAGTCAGTGAAAAGGTTGAATATAGAATAAGCATGTGATTCTGAGGGGCATTAAATATTCATAACACTGAATTGTCAAAATATCTTTTATTCTTCAATTCCGCCATCAATTTATCACAATCTCAATATTATCTTAGCTGCAATTAATATTAATTCAGGCTTCAGAACTTCAGGATATGACATTTCTAAAAAATTAAGGAGAGTTTTATGGTGTGTGGGAACAGTGAGTTTTAAGACATGTTTGTTGGAACTAACTAAGGACACTTTTAGACACTTTACAGGGGACAGTGATAATAAGAATTAGGACATCTTTAGAATATCTTAAGATTTAAGACTTAATTTAAAATCATATGCCCACAAACCACCAGAAAAAAATATCTTCTTATCATATCTGTATTAAAACTCATAACTAATTCAATTCATAGTTGGTATCTACCAGTCAGCATCAAAGTGTCATATAGCAGGCTTTTTTTCAAGAACAGCGAAAAACGGCGAGTTTATATGTTAAAACGAGTTAGAAAGGGAAATTCCCTATTTCAATAATTGCAATAATGGCCAAGTATGCAAACTCTTGACTTTTTCAATATCTAATAACTGGTCATGAGAAAACAAATGACATTTTGTTGTTGAACATCCCTGACTTTTTACAACAAATTCCATTTCTATGACTATTCTAGGTGTATATCCAATTTACCCGACTATATTCCAGGTGTATATCCAATTTCCCTTGCTATTCCAGGTGTATATCCAATTTCCCTTGCTATTCCAGGTGTATATCCAATTTCCCTGGCTATTCCAGGTGAATA